>CBVK0100069907.1:0-14633 GCA_900067695.1 Picea abies
TACGACCCCGGGAAGTTGATGTACTCACTTACCCAAACGGGGCCCACATGACTTTTGGTTCTTCATCTCCTAGGGTTAGGTTTTTGGATGTCTAGGACTTTTGGCATTCCTTTTTATTGTAAAAAGGCCTCTAGAGCCTCATTGTAATCATCTTCTCACGGATGCGAGTAGTCGTCACATCTCTTCTCAAAGATAAGCTACCACCATTCTAGCGAGTCTTTCACTTTGTACTTTTAAAGTCTCTGTACATTTATTTCATTAATAGAAATCGTGTATTACTGTATATCTATGTCTCTTTTTATATTTCCGCTATATCTTTGTTATATTGTTGTCTCTCTTGCAATATCTCTAAATATTTCTATGTTATATCTCCGCTCTCATTTCATGCCAAAAATAATCCGGATCACTTGGCAAAAAAGAAACCTTTTCGAGTGAAACAAAAAGTGTTCCTGACTAAAACGAGGGCTCGAGATGCAATGGAACAATCCTTTTAGCCTAGAAATGTACGAAAATGACAAAAAATGGAGATGAGGCAACTCAACTTCACGATCTCGATCTACAATAGGAGTAGGTCTTCAAACAAGCTCTGATACCATGTTCGAAAACACAGGTATTTCAACAGAGGAAAAACACCTTCATTAACCACTCACATAACCAGATAAAAGATCAACACATCGATGTTTTCACGTGGTAAAACCCCTACGGGGAAACATCCATGACCCCAGCCAACACGGCCACTTGGAGAAGTTTATTAATGCAAAGAAAAAGATTACAGAGAGATTTTACAATAGAGTTTCTGATAATCGATCATCGACAAATAACCCTCCATGCTCTTTAAATAGAGATCGTGGACCAATCGGGTGCTAAGCCATGGATCAATGGTCGTTAAGATTGAGGAGATTATGAATCGTCAAATCACTCTATGTCAAGAACATATCGTGACTGTCATATTTACTAACTACAAATGCATACTAACACATACTAAAGAAACACACTAGAAAACACACTTTTACCTAATGACACAATAGACCATGTAGATCTTAACTAACTCCTAAGTGTCTAAATATTCTAACAACAAATATATGAATATCGTACATGAGTTCAGGTGTGAGATCAGGAAGATGCAACAAAATGTCTCATCATTGAGTTAAAGAAAATAAGTGGCAACGTGGTAATAATGAGGCTGAATCAATAAGTGTCAATGGGTAATAATTCTAGCATGCAAAAAAAGGTGAGTGAGACAAGTTTCATCGCAAGATGGATTATAACTATTAGCACAAGTTACAACAAGTGACAATGAGTCGCAACAAAGTGGCGGTGAGTTGTAACAAAGTGGCAATGAGTTTTAGAAGGATGGAAACAAGTTGCAAAAAAACAACAAGTTGCATCAAGGAAAATTTCCATTGTAGGGAAAGTTGCATCAAAACAAATGGATAAGATTAGATGCACTTCAAGTGCCTTGACTGATATCATTTCTCCACAACAATAGGATCCGACAATAGGATCCTGTAACATGATGTTCATCTCCGATGATTTTCAACCCTAGACCTGAGCTAACATGAGAAAAAAATGATTCTTTGGAAAGTGGTTTATGATATAGTCAGATTCGATGGCCAGTGGCTAGTAAAGATATTTGTGAGCCATCTATGGTTATAAGTCGAATAGTCTCGTTATCAAAAACTGTATCCACTTCATAAGGACCCAACCATCTAGTGCACAACTTCCTTTTGAAATCTTTAAACATAGAATCATATAGCAGTTCCCAATCACCCTTTCAAAACGCTTTTTTCTTGATACTCGTATCAGTCTACTTGGCGCGTTGTTGCTGAACTAACTCAATATGATGTATGGTATCCAAGAAAATTTCATCTAATTCATTGAGCTAATATAAAAAATGTTTCTGAGCTATATTTATATCCATATTTAATTTTAAATTTGTTCTTAACATTTTGATATCGAATTCAATGGGAAAGACAAGGCTCTTACCATAAACAAGTTCAAATGGAGAAACTCCTATGGTATTTCTCCATGTCATCCTCTAGGCCCAAAGGGCTTCTGATAAATGTTAATCCCAATCAAGATGATGGATTTCCAAGGTTTTCACAAGTATTCCTTCAATGACTGTATTTGTGCTTTCCACTTGACCATTTTCTTCTGGATAGTAAGGTGAGGTGACCCTATGCTGAATACTATACTTCTTGGTAAGTTCTGCAGTCAAGTAGGAAGTAAATTGAGGTCCTCCATCTGTTACTATCTCTTTGGGAATTACAAAAAAAACAAATATATTTTCAAATAGGAACTATGCAATTGGTTTCTCTATGGTGTTGGTGAGTGGCATGGCCTCTACCCATTTGGTGACATAGTTTGTGCATACCAAGATGTAGGATTTATGATGAGACTGGGGGTTGATAGGTCCCACGAAATCGAGATCCCATTGCTTAAAGGGTTCAATCATCAATTATTTTTTCATCGTCATTTCATTTGATTGAGTGGGTTGGTCCATTCATTGGTAGGCATCACATGCTTGTGCATAATTTATGGCATCTTGGAAAAGGGTAGGCCAATAATACCCCATACAGAGTGTTTTATTTCATATTCTCTTATCAAAAAAATATCCACCATAAGGATTGTCGTGGAATGCCTTCAAGATGTCATAAATATCGTCTTCTCTGACACAACACCAAATCTTCATATCAGGGCCTATGTAAAAGAGACAACCATCTATCCAAGAAAATCTCCAGATCAAGGCCTGAATAATTTTTCTCCTTTCCCTAGGAGAAAGGTGGTGTGGAAATTTTCTTACAACAAGATAATTAGCAATATATGCATACCATGGTGAGTGATTAGATACTGAAAATAATTATTCATCAAGAAAAGAATCATCAACAGGAGTAACATCATTGTTATTAGTAAGCCTAGACAAAAAATCTGCTACAACATTGTCTTTTCTAGGTTTATCCAAAATAGTGATGTCAAATTCTTGTAGTAATAGTAATGTAACACACCTAACCCCTAAGTAACCTTCCTAGGGATGGGGCATCAAAAGTTTCTTACTCTAAGCATATCAAATCATCCCTTCAAGTTCTTCATCCTCTTATACTCGCCCATATCTTTCTAACGACTATTATCAAGCTCTAATCCAACCTCTGGTTTGCAATTTATGGCCTCACGAAGTTCTTTGGGATTTATTAGTTTAGGGCCATGTGGATCCCACATGGTTCCATCTCATTTGTACCATCTCTACGTTCCTCACTCCCACAGGGAAGGTCCATCCACCATCCAATCCAATGGTGATACTTATTCCTCACCTAACACATAGGATAGAGGGAAGTTTGACGTTCAGTGTTGAATGCCCCTTCTCCTTTCTACACACCTATCCTCTGGAGTCCCAAATTATTGAAATCTCAAAGGAGTCCAAAATCCCTCCATGTGGCCTCGATGTTTGAGCCTTTCAACTTACCCATGACACTCCATCGAAAACCCTCAAGGTCCTAAAGTCCCAAACTCTCAAAGGGTCCACCCTTGCACGTAGTGGCGTACTAGATATGAAGGAAAATACAGGTGGGTCCCACATACTAATCCCTCCAAGTGGACCAGGTGGTAAGTGCCAGGTGTGACACGCGATAAGGAAGAGATGATACATGGCCCCTAGAATGGGTGACACATGTCACATGAAAAATGACACCTAGGGCCTATGAAACACACGAATCCAGGTGACACATGGCGCATAAAACGTGGGTCCATGTTACCCTGGGTGATGTCAGTGTGCCACATCAACCTAGAATGGTATCCTTCTAAGCTCTTCGATCTCACAATTAAGGTGTGTCCACGTAACCCTTGGATCGACGACCTCTGTTACTTCCTAACTTCGGCATTTGGGGGATCCATGGTGTGACTCCCTCCTTGTTCCTAGAGTGGTCAGTGTCGAGATGACCATAGTCTATATCTAATGGTTAGGGAGATCCCAAAGGGTCCCTAGATATATGGTCCTCACCACTTCGCAGCTCCGGCCTTCAGAGGTTTTGACATTATGGTCTCTCCACTCTACCGAAGCATGACTCCGTCGAAGTACCGTATGCATGTCCCTCCACTGGTTGATTCAACGGTTAAGAGAGTATCTTAATAGAGTCCCCAGATCCACGACTTGCAACACTTCGTAAATTTGGTGTTTATGGAATTTGGTGCTTTAACATCCTTATTCTGCCGAAGTAGGACTTCTTCGAAGTTACCTCGGCATAAATCCAACGTCCAAGGGGACACCTGACTAACCTCAAATCGGTGGCTTGCATTACTTCATGATGGGTAAATGGATAAAGGTTTTACAGAGGGGCATGTTTATCTTCCACAATTAGGGAGAACACGAGGCACCGATCAACATGATGGGTAACCATAAATATCAGTTTCCTTTGTCCTGTTTACAAATGGTAAGGTCAAAACACTCTAGAGCTCCAAACTTCTAAAGTTCTAAATCCATAAAGGCTCAGCTCCTTTTAGGCCTAGCACATGGTTCCCAGAACTTGGTCACATGGGTCCTTTGAAAAATATCATGGGCTATGCACTAACCTCTTATCCGTGAATTGGTTAAAGACACAGGCATGGGCCCTTGGTCATGCGGGTGAAAGGTGTGAAGGAGGTGACCTCCATCCATTGGGTTTGAACTTCGTATTCCCGTGAAGGTAGATTCTAGAGGCCGACAAGACTTAAGCATCTCAGTAATTCCTTCCCCTACACTATTGCAGACTTATATCCCATAACTCTCTAGCTGCTAAGCAGAGGCAAGCTAAAGACCATTAAAACATGGGTTCATAGAAAAACATTACACATTTCTACCTTAATCATTGAATAAAAAACTCAGTGATAAATATATATATGTATTGAATCACCATTTCCATTTCAACACATAGAGTATGAAAATACTTATCAAAAAACTAGATTCCGTGAAGAGACTGTTGAAAGGGGTGCATGTTTCCACCCAACCATAGGCACAACCACTCCTGACAGATTTACCGCTATCCACCCCCAAGCTAGACCGCGATGCTCTGAGAAAGAGACTCTTTCTTCTTGCTCAATCACAGTCAGGGATGGATGTTACTCACCTCCTCCCACATGATTTTGGCCACCAATTTTGTCTATAGAAAGAAATTAGGTTTTCACAAGTACTTCCATGATCACTTATCAACGCCATTTATCAGGTTGTAACAAAAATCGCACCAACAACTTCTTGCACCTAGAATGAGCTTATTTCTTAGTTATTCCTTGAACCAAATAGATGCAAGCACCCTTTTTCTCTTCTCGATATTGGTCTTTCGACTATGCTCTCTTTGGAGATATACTTGCTCCTCTCTTCCTTTGCCCATGAATTACCTCTTTTCTTTCCTGCCTCAACAAGGTTGTGTGGGTTAGAATCCACATTTCATGGTCAGGTCTGGGAGTGTTGTAAATGGGTATTCTGCACCATATCCTCATTAACTCTTGAGGAGGACTCTTCTAGCTACCACTCTGATTGGTAATTCATTTATGCATCAGAGAACTGTTATGGGTCTGAGCCATTAATTCCAGTAAGGTACTGGTTTGGTGGGGATCATCTCAACCATTTTTGTTTCCCATCACCATCTCTCTCATTGAATGCATGGTCTCTCTTGGAAAACCACCATTTCAACATTTATGCAACACTTATCCATTTTCTATTAATAATAGAAAATACATACATTGACCTTTTATAACAAAAAGGTTCATAAAATCAAACATTCACACATATCTAGTCTGCCATAGTCTCTTGGCCAATTATAGTTATATATACAAATTGGGAGAAAAAGGGGTATTACAATCCCCCCTCCTTAAAGGAACATTGTCCTCGATGTTCTATTTGTTTATGTGCTCTGTGTGTATAGAAGTAATCAAAAATGGATATGCATGTTTCATGGTATCCTCCATCTCCCATGTAGCCTCATCTGGGCCAAAGTGTTTCCACTTCACCTTGACATGTGCAATGGTTATGTTCCTCAGTGGGGTTTCCTTTGTGTCTATTATGCATTGAGGTTCTGGTAGGAATTCTCCCTTTGGTTCCACCTGAATCAAAGACCATTCAATAATATGATTAGAATCATGTACATATTTATTTAATAACGAAACATCAAAAAACTTGTGTGCCTTCACCATGGGAGGAAGTGATAGCCTATAGGCTATAGGTCCCACTTTATCCAAAATCTCAAAGGGTCCACAATACCAAGGTGCCATCTTGGTGCAAGCACCCATTCTCAAGGAGATTTTCTTGGGTTTAACTCTGACATAGACATGATCCCCTATTTTGAGCTCTCTAGGAGTCCTCTTTCCATCTACATAGATTTTCTATCTATCCTGAGCTATTTTCATATTCTACTTTATCTGAATTACTTGTTGTTCCACTTATTTGAGCATGTATTTCTTGATTTTAATTCTATATACTAGGTTATCCCAGTTGATTGGAATCTTGCACTGTCTACAATAGAGGGCATCAAAGTGGCTCATCTTAAACAACTCTTGATAGCCATTGTTGTAGGAAAAATCTACCAGTGGTAGGTAGTCTTCCCACTTCTTAGGCTGATTCATCACATGCATCCTTAACATATCCTATAACACTTGGTTTACCCTCTCTGTGTTTTCGTTAGTTTGAGGGTGTTAGGATGTGCTAAATAGCAATAAATATTTCCAAAAGCTTGAAGTAAATTTTGTATTTCTATTAGATATGATATCCTTAAGCATGCCATGCAGCCTAAATATTTATTTCATGAAAATGATGGCAATATTTCCCTACAAGACTTGACGAGAATGAAGTGAGAAGCCTTGCTCAATTTTTCCACCACCACCATGATGGTGTCATTTTGTTTGGCTGATTTTGGTAATCCTATGATGAAATCCATGGAGATGGTTTCCCATTTCCATTCTGGAATTGGTAGGGTCTGAAACAGCCTTGTTGGATGTCATTATTTTTCCTTCACCTGCTTACATTCTAGATATTTATCCAAGTAATCATCTATATCCTTCTTCAGTCCTGGCCAATAAAACAATTTCCTAGTGGTTGTGATCATCTTCTGATAACCAGGATGACTAGTATATGGTATTTTGTGTATTTCATCCATCATGAACCTCTTCAAGTCATCACAGTTCATAATATACAACCTACCTTTGTAAGTTAGCAAGCCATCATTCAACAATTGATAACCTGCATACTTCATCCCCATGGGCTCTTGTTCTAAGTACGAATTTACTATCTTGAAAAATGCATATGTTTATTGTGCACTTTTGACTCTCTCCCTAACATCCATTTCACAAGTGCTTACAACTTCTAGGTGAATCACTTTCACACTTATTCTAAGGGCATCAACCACCCTATTTTATTTTCCTTTGATATGTTTGATTTCAAAATCAAACTCACTAAGGAGAGCCATCCATGTATCTTGTCTAGCATTAAGTTTTGGTTGATCAAACAGGTACCTCAACCCACAATGATATGTCATCAACACAAATCTTCTACCCAGGAGGTAATGCCTCCACATTTTTAGAGCATGCATTATGGAAACCATTTATAGATCATGGGTCATGTTGTTCCTGAGTCTGTACTTAAGGCTTAAAAGTACAGTGTCAAGGCATCCGAAAGTGTGTTAAAGATTGATAAGAGGATTATGCTAACCTTCGGTATAGGAAACTAGGGAAGATTTCTACATTCTCATTGTCTAGCTTCGAACTGTTCCTAAGTAGTAATATCTTGTTCGATGGCTGCCCATGAAAGTTCAAGTTCCTCCCAGGTATTAGCAGTTTTAAGGATTGTGTCAAAAAGATTTAAAGCAATATGTGTTTTATTAGATAGTCTGGGTTCAATATTAGGTTGTTTTGCTGCAGGGACAGTCATGGAGGAACAGTAAGAGTGGAAAAGGATTTAAAAAGAGATTGAATGCTGTCACGATTTGGTCGAAATAAAAGAGAAACTTTTACGTTTATGAAATAAAAATATATATGAAAATGGAAGGCTCTTTCCCGTAACTGTATTATTTTTTAATATAAAGGAGTGAGGCGAAAGAAGAACATTTAGCTGCATATAACGCAAGGTTCCTGTCAAACAGAAAACTCACATATAAACAAAAGAGGAAATTAGTAAGAAAATAACTGACATAGCAAAGAAGTATATGTAGAGTTCTGAAAGTGCAGATTGGTCTTACACCCGCTAATAGCTGGTGTAGAGGAAAGACAATAAACAAATACAGAAAACTAAAATCCTTTTGTTATAGTAGTGGTCGTACTAAAGTATAACAAAGCACATCAATCATGAATAATGGAATGAAATGAAACATGAAATACGAAGAAACAAACTTGTAACACAGTCTGGACGGAATCGAGAATCTCCAAATTTGCTTATATTAACTTTTCAAATGCAAAAACTCTATTACAATCAATACCAAAAAGGTCCAGCCCCTATTAACTCATTCTGTGAGATATTTATACATCTTTACAGATCAGTTAGAATATCTATGGTTACACTAATTCAGTTACAACCGAGAGAAGCGCAAATTTTTCCTTTCTCTTGCTCTATCGTTATTTGATGTCGGGTGCTCATCCTCGTGCGGTTTCGGTGTAGGCAATACATTTGTCCACAAACTGATATACGAACTGCGAAGGTTCTGCTTGACAGCTGGCCTTGGCAAAATAACACTCTCAGGCTAACAGTTTCATCTTGTCTTCCATTTGTGCATCGATGATGTCGAGGGCACTTAATTGCGTGCTGGAATGGATCAAATGCTTATCAACTTGAACCATGTCCACCCTGTCGGTTTGAGAGATATCGGCCAAATCTCTCTCCTCCTTCTCTTTCAGATCAAGCGAGATTTGTTCTACATTCATTTGTATTAATGTTTCAACATCGCCTCTAGTATCCATACCCAATAGCTCGCCCTCTATAGAATTGAAGACTTCTTCTAATGAATTAGTCACTTTTTGGGCCTGTTCCTTGCCCAGGGCAATGTTATGTTCCCAGTCCTTCAACAAAATGTTACCTCTAGTTTGTTCTGGGAGGGTGAGTTTGGGATAACCTGCTAAAGCTCTGTCATTCGTGGCTATCACCGCCTCCTGGAAGGCGACCTGAGCTGCTCCTGCATCTCTTTCTCTGTCAGCCAGGTTCTCGGAAACCCGATGCATCAACATACAATCCTCTTTTTATCAAAAAAGAATTCATTTGGAGGGAGTTCCTCTGCTCTGATGGGCCTCAATTCTTCATCAAATATCCATCCCTCACTGACATTTCCCTGTGCCGACTGCAAGGGTGTGAGCGAGGTGATGGGCTCTCCTATTTGTTTTTTCGATTCCTTAGGAGTAATGACAGGATTCTGCACCTTTGGTGTAACCAGAGTCTCTGTTTCAGTTTCTGGTGTCTTTTCCTTTGGTGGGTCTGTGGTTTTTACTTCCACCTCTGAACTATGTTCTCTGGGTGGGTCGGTAGTCTCTTCTTCTATTTCGGGATTCTTCATTTTCTCCCCTTCCTGGCATTTTCTGAGGTTATAATTTTGTTTCTCATAACCATTTGCCTCATTTTGTTTCGCTTCAGGAATACCCAAACCCCTCAACACAATGATAAGGCTTCTTTGCCTATGTTCCTGGAACTTTAATATGGATGTTGTGTCTTTGGGTGCTAATGATTGGATCCGAGCTAGCACTTGTTCATACGATCTCACCCCTCGGAAAACTTCATCCGAGAGTGAATTTTCATGCTCAAATCTCTTGAGCCCACAATGAGCCAAATGATTTCCCACAACCCTCTGTGGATCATGATTTTTAACCTGAATGGAGACCAAACTTAGGTCCTCCACGGCAGCAGCCTCGGCTTTGGCATTCCCGAAATCTAATAAAGAATAGGAATTGAACCGAAAAGGAAAAGAAGCCCATACCTTCTTTTAGTAGCCCTTAAGTTCTTTGCTTATGCCTCCAATGACTATTTGCCAGGCAACTTCTTGACAAGCCATCTTTTCGAGGATGAACAAGGGCAGTGCATGAGGGGGGATGGAAGCTCCAAAAACTTGGGAATACGAAAAATCTGCCTCAACATACCAATCTGCAATGCCACTCAGATCTGTTTCAATGTTGTCTGAGACGCGAGGTGGTGGGTGTCCAAAAATGGTGATATGCAGGGGCACCATCACCCAGTTAAAAATCTCATATATGAACTTTCCTGCTTTGTTCTCCCATAATTTGTCATGATACTCGTGCACAGGTTTTTCTTGAGCTAGCTTCCAAGCCCAGTTCATCAAAGGGAATGGTGTCATGGAACACACCGCATCCATGATATACGCTGACATGAAAAACGAGGATGGTTTCCCACATGCCTTCTGCTCCCGATACTCTATGACCCTGTTGGCCAGACTATCTGAGAGCATCTTGGCCCAATTGAACGAGCAACCTTCTGCTACCCAAAATATGAGAGGCACCCACGCTATGTAGAAATGTGTTGTGTCTTCTCTTCCAAATAGTCTGCATGTCATCATGGCCACATATTTATACTGTGGCTCCAAAGAAGAGATGGAATAAACCCCCTAGTCATTTTCTTTGAATTTTGCTGCACGCAAAACCCAATCTTTGATCAAAGCCGGCATAGTTTTGTCATACTGGACGCATTCTTTCTGTTTGAACTCCTCCAAGAACTCGGCACCATAAGTGTATTCAGATGTCGAAGGCAGTTTGTACATGGTTTGTAGATGTTCGGGTTGAAAGTCCCGATAGTAAATCGCTGGCTGTTTATGATCGTCTTGGTGGGTAAGTCTACATGGTCCAACACCCACCGGATCATGTCGTAATACGGTAGCAACCGTGGCCTAGTTGCTATTCTGTGCATCCCCGATTGGACTATTATCTTTTATTTCGTGTGTAGATCATCCCTTTCGTTATCATCGGAGTCGTCTGAGTAATCAACCAATTCTGCTTGCAGGGCATTTGAGACAAATGACCAGTCAGGTAGTGAGTCGACACTTCGGGGTGAAGTATCAGCTACATTGTCTGTACCCTGTCCTGCGACTTCTACATTCGCCTTCACTAATTTTCGTGGAGCCATAACAAAAACTTTTGTTTTCTCCCTTCTGCGATAGACCTATGTATACATGCAAAAAATAGTTCACTTGGAGAAAGGTGAGCTCTGTGTGCTTATGAAAAATGTTTAAAATAGAATGAAACTCCTGTATATATTTGAAAGTTATGTACTTTTCTAAATAAGTCTGTCAAATCGCAATTAGGAAGAACTTTATTTCGTAACAATCCAATCTTATTATTCGTAGATTCACTCTAATCTTCCATTAATGTCATCAATGTTTGGCGTTCTGACGGTCAGTCGGAGTATTGAGAGTAAATAGCTACCTTGGGAAATGTGCAATCCTCGATGCGTGGGACATCTCTCGCATTGTTTTAAATTTTCAAAACTTAGCATGTTAATAACTTTCTCACTGTTTGCTGCATCGTGAATTTCCTTTTAACATTTTGAGTCCCCAACTCACAAGATCGCGAGGACCGATTTTTGCTTAATTAGCATAAATTGTGATTTGGAACTTCCTTAATTTTATAATCAATTTATTTCGCCACATCACGGCTTCGAAACTTCGAAGACAAATTTCTGGGAGGTTAATACACCGAGTCGCGAAAATGCGAGATGGCGATAATTAAGACTCAATTAAGGGGAGAGAAATCTTGGATTAGGTGATTAAATAATCAAGTTATAATTACGTCGCGACCTCATGAGTCAAGATTTTAGATGTCGTAACTTTATAAAAGATAGTGCCGAGTGGCGAAACGTCGAAAACAGACTTTAACCAAAGTTAGGCTTATTGCTTTTAGTCTTGACTAGGGTTAGCCCGAAATAACCTCGTGTTCTCGGCTCTCGGAGCTATAAAAATTAAAGTTCAAAATTGGCGAACGCCGAGGCGCGAAAACCCCGACGACGTCTAATCATTGGGTTAAAGGATTTTACCCTGGTTACCGTCTTGAGCGAAAATTTAAAAAGGCTTCGTTGTTTCGTGACCCGGGACGTGTAAATTTATGAGTTATATTATCCGACCTGTGAGATCCCGAAGTAAGACAAAGGGAGCGAAATTCTTAAGAAAGTGAACTTGTTTTGAGGGTAGAGAAAGCATCGCTGCTTAACTGACAAAGTTGCAGAGTTTTCAAATCTTCGGGAAGGGTCAAAAAACAAAAGGCCATCTTTAGATTTTAAATAACAAAAATTGAAAATTGTGAAGGGTAAAAATAAAAGCAAGGCGGCTCCAACATAGGCTCCAACTAGGGATCATGCCTTCCTGTGAGGTGGGAAGAACAATAGACCACGTGCCAATATTGGGTAAATGGAGTCAAAATCTCAAACATGCGGAACAATTCCAAGGAAAAAGGATCGAAGGGGGAAAATATTTTTTTTTCACCTTGAGAAGTTTTTTTGAACTCAGATGCTCTTTCCAACCACGGTTGTAATTCCTTTCACAATTTTCCTTTCTCACTACTAACTTTGGGTATGTTTTAAGACAGTCGAAACGACCCTAGGAGATTCAACAGGTCTTGAGATTCTCAGCTTGCACCAAAAGAATGAGATTATATATTTTTAAATCAGGAAGTCCTGTCTGAATTTGGGGTGTTGATCAGGTTTTTAGAAAACATTGGTTACCAGAGTAGAGTGATATTCATGTATAACATCCTTGCAGATATCTCAAACATTGCTTCACTGCCAGCGGGCCTGTTCAGTACCCCGGTGAAGTTGTCTGACCCCTTTTCACTGAATTTATTTTCACCACTTCGGAAAATATTTATGCGTTTAAACGTTGAGACGAGGGCAATCATTTCTGAATTTCCTTTCATCGTCTTCCTGGACTACGTGGGGGCAATCATTTCTGAATTTCCTTTCACCACCTGTCTTATAATTTACTTTTAAAATACGAAGATGGGAGCAATCAGTTTATATCAGGGCTGATATCTGTGTAATATTTTGTATTAGAGGTCTGTCAACTTATTTTGATTACTCGGTATCAATCTTCCTTTGACCTTTACAACACCTTCATTCTTAGGGAGACAGGGGAAAATAATAGATTTTTCAGGGGCATCCTGTTCGAGCAAGATTTGATTCTTCCAGAACTATTGAAAAGCCTAGGAAAGTTAAGATCGCTCTAAACGTTCTTTCGTTTAGCAGGAGATTAAGTAGTTGTGAAGACCAGCTTTCCTATCAAGATCTATTTCAAAACCCCCTGAGGTTTAAACGAAATACTTATATCCGTTTGCAATGACTCAGAAAAATGGTGATTTGCTAAAATTTATACCTGGGGATGGACGGATATAAGGCGGTAATTTAGTGACTGAAAACAAAAAGGTCAAAACAGTTCAAGACTGGCATTTAAGATATCGTTGGGGGCAGTTATTCTGACTCACTGTTTTTAGATTTAGTGTATTTTTTCAGATTACTTTAACTCGAAAAATATCCAGCCAACAATAATTCTGCTATCTAACGTTTTAGCTTGATACTGCAATTTAAAAAACCTTACCTTAGTTTACTTTTAACAGTATTTTATAACATGTGTATTTCGAAAGCTCACCTTTGTCTTTTCTTTTCACTTTCTTTGTGCATTATGAAATTAATTTAGGTATCACCTGCTTTATGCCGTTCTATTTCTGACACCAACCTACAAATTACTTTTCCTACTAGTTTCATCTGCAGCTGGAATTCTGTAAAAACAAATGCGAGTCTTATTAGAAATGAGTCTAGAGTTTAGGAACGGAAACCGAAAATTAAAAGTAAATGTTAAAATGAAAATATCTGTATGTACAAACATGAAATTTATTTATTCACAATTTTTATTTTTTTTGTTATGTCATGTAATGTTTCAGATATCACCCATTGACAGGGGCGTTGAGGACTTCTCCATCAATGTTTTCCAACAGGAAGGAGTTTTTTCCTTCTGGAGCCGAGACCCTAAATGGACCATACCAGAGGTGGTCAAATTTTCCATGCTTCGTGGCTTCTTCCCTTCTCTTATCCCATCTTAATACTAAGTCACCTGGGAGGAATTCTCTGTCTTTTGCCTTGAGGTCGAACAATGCTTTCATATCGTCCTGGTACCTCTGCATTTTCTCATCAACCTCCACTCTATGTTGTTGAACCTCGATCAGCTGGTTAATTCTCCTGGTTACATGATTGGGTTCTTCATTCTGATCCTGCCATAATTTCATTACTGGCAACGCTAAATTTATAGGTAGAACCGCCTCAGTTCCGTAGACCATTTGAAACGGCGAAATGCCAATAGACCTTTTAGTGCTGATGCGATTTGCCCACAATGTGTACTTTAAGTGCACATGCCAGGACCTTTTATTTTCATCCAGTACTTTATTGATTATGTTTACCAGGCTCTTGTTGGATGATTCGGCCAACCCATTTCCCTGAGGGTAATAAGCAGTGGAATGGCTGAGAACGATACTGTACTTTTGGCAGAAGCTGATCATAGCCATGGACTGGAAGGCCTGGGCTTTGTCAGTAACAATCTTTCGGGGACACTCTGTTAGGATATTTAGACACTTAGGAGTTAGTTAAGATCTACTTGGTCTAATATGTCGTTAGGTAAAAGTGTGTTTCTTTAGTATGCATTAGTATG
>CBVK0100069908.1:0-14633 GCA_900067695.1 Picea abies
CTCTTCCGATCTCACTCGTTACATTCCCTTTTTGTCGTCACCTTTGGGCGACCTACTTTTCTTTTTTGTCCAACTTCAACCCATGTCACCCTTGGTTGGAGAACTACTTATCATCTACCCTTGCCGGCATCATCCATATCTTCAGAGTACCCCACAGGTCACTTACCTCTACCCTCTAAATTTGTTTACCTTGTCCCACCTCTGGCACAACTTATCCCCGGTCTTATTGTCCCCATGACACTCGACCTCATTGAACGATTGCGGCCACTTTTTATCTCACACATACTCCAACCAAGGGCAGTCTTGAGTCTTCCCACATATTGACTTTGTCCATGTACCTCCTCCACTTCCTCACCTCACCTAGTATATTTCACAAAGCCATTTGCTTCTGGGAGTCACGTCCCCCTTTTTGTCGACATCAACATAGTTTCCAGAAGGGCGACAGTATCTTGATTCTCATTATCCACTCAATGAGCGATATCGGATGGCAAAGGGTGAAACACCATTGCTCCCTGCTGTCGTTGACCCCCTTAAAATTTGACATCAACACTTTCTCATGTTACGGTGGGTCTTACTTTGCGACTAGTGCAGTTTATTTCTTTCATTTTTCGAAGACCTCTGAACTTGGCGGGGCTATCAATGCCCACAAAATCGCTACTACTTATTACTTCGATCACTACCTACTATTCAAAGTATGTTCATTTGCATAATTGTCTTCTGCCTTTATCACAACCACCCCCGAGGGCACTGCAGTTGTCTACACCAACAATTCAGTCATCTTTTTTAGAGTTACATGACACGAGCATGGGGCATGCTCGCCTTGTTTGTACACAGTTTTCTATTTTACACACCTCATGGAAGGTTGGGTCCTATCGGTTCCTTTTTCCCTCCAGAAGATCGCTATGAACAATCCCACTAGTTCTCTCTCTTACACCAACATTCTCAGTAGAAGAAACATTGATGGATTTTGGCTATACGTATGCTCCTAACCTCATCCATCAGGGGGCATCTGTTATCACTGAAATTTCATCCGCACATGGTTACAAGAACTCAGCATCGTCAAATAGTGATGAAGTCATCCATGGACCTTAATTAATACTACAACAATCAAAAAAGATAAAAAAACTATGCAAATTAGTGAAAAATTGAAGAGCACTATGCAGACATTGGGCGCGCGTGCGCATGTGCGGAACAGGAATGCAGAAATCGTGCACAGGTGCACGATGAGAAACTGTTATCGCAAAAATCCATGCACCTGCTAAACGATGCATTTATGAGAGTGGTTGGCCTCCCACCCACTTATGGTTCAGCTCCCAAGCCTATTTGACCCTCAAATCTAGACTGGATCCGACTGGTGGGCTGGTCAAAGACTTAGGAATGCCCTAATTGGCCTCTTTTCACACTACAAAGTAGTTAAAGAATAACCCAAAGCAATGTTATAAAAATCCATGAATGCACCTCATTTTTTCAAGGAATTCAAAGTAATGTTATGCTGCCTCTATTGTCTTGAGGACTCCATCCTTGTCAGGAGCATATTGGCACCATTACATTGGGCAATCCATCTCACTCATTGAGTGGATTTGTAAAGAGTTCTTTCATCATTTTCCAGTTTTCTTTTGTTGTAAGAAGAGCTAGCTAGTGGGGGTCCAAGAGCCCTCCCTTGGAGGAAGAAGGGACTCATAGTCTCCTTTCTTCTTGGTGCTTTGTTTCAATAATAGATCAGCCTCAAACATTGGTGACATGGGTCTTATGGTTCTTTTTGTTTCTATGTCCCTATGCTCATGAATTTAGTTGTTATTGCATTTCTTAGTTTAATTCTTAATTGTAGTGTTTTACATTCTTTCTCTAACTTTTTTCCTTGCAGTTGTCCTACTCAGCAGACCCAATTGATCTTGGTAGCACCTCTATTTTGCTCACCAAGGTGATGAAAGAGGTGCAATAGATTGGCGACTCCACTGGGGAAAGGTATCAATTTCCTACCCCATTTGGGTTTTTCTTTCTCTTCTTTTAGTTTGTTTAACTTGCAGGTACACTAACCGGCCTAAGCCGACCTGCCACTCAGCCAATTCCAAGTTGAATTGAGAGAAATCCATTTGGATTTTTCATTCTCGGTCGTGTGCCATATATGCGTGGGTTTTTAAGCCCACAGATGCGCATCATGTGCCCATGCACCTGATTCACAGTCCTATTCTACGCACGTCTGCCTGTTGACTTGTCTCTGTTTGCGCGCATGCACTCTGTGCGCCTCTATCTCCACTGAGACCCATGCATCTGTGCAGAAATTGACATTGTAAATTTGTTGAGATGTGGGGAAGGCCATTTTCCTTCTTAAAAATGATTTCAAGCATGTGTTAAAGCTACATGACACTTAGTCCCCTCATCATATAAAGGGGTTAGGCCATTTCCCTTCTTTTCTTTTTGCCACATGGATGGCTTGCTTTGACTCACAAGATAAAGTTGAAAATCATTTTTAATCACATTTAACTTGCATTGGGACTAGAAGTTGAGTAACAAATCTCTTAGTATGCTCTTCTCTCGTGCCTCCAAGCGATCTTGAGAATCAAAAAAGGATTGTGAAACAATTTCATCTCCCTTAAGAACATTAAAACCTTTAGGAGAGGACAACAACCCTTCTTGGGACTCCTCTTAGTTTACTTTTTCAAACACATCTTAATATTGTAACGGGCCCATACATGCCCACATGCTACAAAGATAGGATAGTGTTTGAATTTTGGATTTCTTAGATCAAAACACTAGGGAAGTTTAAAGGTTTTGTAATGGGCCCATACATGCCCACATGATCAATCTAGGATAGTTTCAAAGATTTTATTAGATTACATAACAATAGGGAGTTAAAGGGATAGTAACGGACCCACATGTCCACATGCTATCTTCCTAGGGAATTTTGAATTATGCAAGGTTGTATCAAAGACAAATAATTAATTAGGTAATCAAACACTTGTAAGGACCAAGCGAAGTCCACATGTATCAAGGTGACATCTAATTCACTAAAAATTGGCACACTTTCACTCACACACAAAATTCACTTATCACTCACATAGCTTCTTCTTGAAACATGGAGGTCAAAGTAGGTTTCCTCCAAATGGATTCCGAAAATACCCCACCCTTTTCTTGACGAAGCTATCCACTCCCATTTTTAATCAATGAGGTTGGTTTGCACCCCCAACCTCCCAAAACAACTACATATAAAATATTTCTAAAAACTCACTAACTTTTCCTCCACAGGAACTGTCAAAAGAAATTTTTTAGTCTAGGTAGGATTTCGGGGATAGGCATCCAAATAACTCCCCGTTATCTAGTTCTCACATTGTCAAAACCATAGAAGTTGTCAAATAGGGAACTGAAAATCCTCCAAGTCAAGTGTTCCTAATACCATAAGGCAGGGAAATACCCATGAAGGATTGAAGGCCGAGGTCTAGTTGTTCTATGCGTCCCCATTTAAGGCACCCACCTCTTGGACGGGATCTATCCTATGACCCATTTGTTAGGCTGAAAATCTAAATGCCGCACTTTGACTGAGGTACCTAGTGACCAACTTTAGGACATCTACCCAGGTGGAAATTGTGGGATGCAATTGCACCTTGATTGGATTTTGTGTGGCTATTGGGAAATATCGCCAGCTCTTTCAGGATATGGCCCCTTTACCCCTCATTATAACCAATTATTTCATCCTTCACTAGTTTCTCTTCCAGTGACTTCAGACCCCACTGTTGAGTACTATTAGAAGGTCCAGTGCTATTTGAGAGGAAGGATGTTACGTCTTCTAGGACACGAGCATTTTCTTTCTTTTGATTCCCCACATGAAAAAAAACCACTTACCCATATATATGCTTCTTTTTCAAAAACATTTTATGTATGATGCACATATGATTACAGTTTGATTTGGATATATATATTGTGTAAAATTTCAACGCAAAGGCTCTTGTTTCTATTTTACTCTCACCACTCTTTGCACACATTCACATAGCTAGTCTGACATCATAGGGGAACCATAGAACCCCTGTCATTCATGACATTTGCTAAACCTCCCTCCTATCTTAGGGGGAGTTTCTGGTCGTGCCCTCTCATCGACACCTCCTTCACACAATCCTGTGAGTGCTACTATTTTAGGATCAGCTCTTCTTGGTTCTACATTACTTGGGCCCACTTCCTAATGTCATCCGTTCACTCGCTCTCCTTTACACGGAAGCGAGGGACCCACTTCCTCTCAAGGAGAAAGCACCAACCCACCTAGCCCCCCTCAAGGGTTAGGTTCACAACACACTCACACCATGGCCGAAGCTAATCCTCCACCCCCACTGCAGATGCCATATTTGGCCTCTCTCAACATATCGGATCTCAACAAACTCACCAATGATCCTATATTGCATGATACCACATGGCCTGCAATGCCCACCAAACTACCTTCAGACATACCAAAGTTCGAAGGAAAGGCATGCGATGACCCTGCCAACCATGTCATGACCTTTCACCTATGGTGCTCCTCCAATAGCATTATGGATGATTCCATTAGACGGTGATTATTTCAACACACACTCACTGGCCCATCAACCAAATGGTATGTAGAAGAAAAATCAAGGTCTGATGCAACTTTTGAGTCATTGGCCAAATCATTCTTGACCTTCTTCTAATTACCCATCCGCCACGACAATGGTCTAGAACTACTTTCTAATTTCAAACAAACCTCAGCCACACATATTGTTGACCACATTCACGAGTGGCGTAGGCAACGTAGTTTGTGCAAATCAGAAACCACCAAGCAATAGTGCCTCGATTGGTTTCTTAGATCACTTGTCTCTCTCCTAGGTAAGGATGTAGCTTCCACCTTCCCTCAATCCAAAGAGGAAGCCATCAGTAAATCCCAACAGTATGACCTCATCTATGCACAGTTAGGATACTTATACACTATACTTCCTGATCTTCCAAAACCTATGCCATTTGGCCAAGATAAACCTGGGATGTCTCACTCCGCAGACGAACTGATTGGTGCCACCACTCACCACAGTCCACAACCCCAACCACCACCGATGTATGGAACACCTCAATACCCACTGGCATACGGGGGAAATTCTTATTAACCCCCACCCCCTTATCAACAACCATACCCTGTTGCTATACCTCCACCCATCAGTGGACCACCACCGGCACCCCCCATACATCCACCTATCCCAACAAACTCTGGTACCCCCTCTACCTCAGCTTATAGTACTAGAAAAATAACTATGCCTTCCTATGTACCTTATGGATTGATACCACCACGTAATCTGTACTTCCCATTTCCTGGTCCTCCACAACCCATGGCTCCCTCACATCCTCATGCAGGGGTGAATTTTGTTCAACCCTCTGCTGTTCAACAATACTAAAGTTTTGAACAGTTGAACACATCCAATCCAACCCATCCATCGAACAATGCCAAGAAGAAATGATGGAACAGGAATAACAACAACCCAGGTCAAGGCAGGAATCAACCCCCACAAAAATAATCCACTGGGGGCAACCAGAACCAAGGGAACCAAAACTCCCAAGGGGGAAATAATAATAAATGCCAAGGATGAAATAACAATAATGTTAAAACCATATTCCCTTATGCCCTTTGTGGTGAGTATGGCCATTACACTCATCATTTCCCCCAAATCGCTGATTTCAAAAAGTTGAAAGACTTTGGTAGTCTTCCCCCTTCTCCAGCACCGCCTGCCCCTCAACAGGCACCACAACAATACGTGAAACAACCCCCTCCCGCCATGCTGCAAAATCCTATTCCACATCAAGGTGTGATAAACACCCAATAGGATACACAACATCCCCCACCTCAGGTGGGACAATACCTCAACCCCAACAATCCAGCAGATTGCACAATTGTCCTCACTAGCGAGGAAGAAATCCTTCTACAAACATGTAATCATGAATATCATGCACCTGCTGAGTCTCCTCCTCTTCCTCCAGATACAAAAACTACAATGACAGGACCCCCGTTGGTGATTCCGCTCCCTTCCGCTGAACCACCTCTTTGCATCCCTCACATCCCATTGCGTAGGAATGTCCACAACCCACAGGCTAGGGCAACTCATAACTATAGTTTGGTAGATGAATTAGCATAATCCCTAGCTGCCATGTTAGTTTTGGAGGTCCTCCATACTTCTCCTACTCAGTGGAAATCATTACTTCCCGCCTTGGGGGAAGTCGATCCCGCAGATACCCGACTCATTACCTTTGATCTTGACGATGGAGAACCTCATCTTCCCGCCTTGATTTCTTTTCAAATACCAGTGAAAATATAGAACATCACAGTTCATCGGTGTATCATTGATGAAGGTGCATCTACATGCATCATGTCCAAAATAGTATGGCATAAAATTGGTTCCCTATAGCTCATACCCTCTTCCATCACTTTACGAGCTTATGACAGACGACCATCGTCTCCTGAAGGGCTCTTCCAAAATGTCCCCGTCCAACTTGGGGGCAAGACTATTCTCACCGATATCGAAGTTATCGATGCCCCTCTCGATTATAATATCCTATTCGGTCGTAGCTACATGTACGCTATGAAGGCAGTGTCATCTTCCATCTTTCGGACAATGATGTTCCATCACAATGGGAAGATTGTTACCATTGACCAAGTCTCACATTATGAGCCTAACCCATCTGCCAACATCGATAACATTCTTCCTCTCATCCACAAAATCCATGATGAATATCCACTCGTCGAGATGGTTCTTTGGATTTTTAAAGATCCCTCCTTGTTAGGAACATACCATGGAGCACCACCACTCCTTCATCCTTCCAATCAAGTATGCGTCATATTATCTAATGGAACTCAGACAGAGGATACCCTTCCTCCTACAGAGGCTTCTTTCATATCTGACATCCCACTCATTGCAGAAACCCCCCCTCCAGACCCTCCTAGACACTCATCGACCCCATCAGTCCACGATTACACCTCTCCCCAAGGACATATCCCAGTATGGGAGATAGTTCCCCAACCCATCACTCAAATTCCCTTCTTTTAACCTCCACCAGGTATTGAAGATTTTTAGGTAGTTGCAATGCTCACACTACCTAATATGGTGTTAGCAATCCCATTTTGGTATTTACACCCACCAGAGATGGTCCCTCGACCATCCCTTCCACCTCAAAAAGAAGGAATCCCCATGACAATTCCCATTCTTACTCCAACCACACCCCCACTCACTAACCCCCCTGCCACAGCTGGGGGCAGGAGAAAGAAAAAGGCTCCCATAGCTCCACTTCTTCCACGCATCCCACCACCTTGCGCACAATGTGAGAAAGAGGTACACCAAACTAACAACTGCCTGTCTCTACTAGAGTTACGAAATTTGATTCCACTCAATCACACTCCCACAACACTAGCCACTACAGCTTGTCCTGCCACTACCACCCCCCCTTCCACTAGTAAAGGGTTGAGGACCAAATACACTTGTGCTATATGTTCAGATTATGGCCATTATACCCACCATTGCCTGGCCCTGCCACGCTTTTGGCAGACATTAACCGCAGTACGCCAAAACTCCCAGAGCAACCCCAGTCCTACTACGTCCTCCTCAACAAATATCACTGACATCCGGTATGTCACCACTTTAGTCAATGAATGTATGAGATTCCCTTGCTCTCTCTGCAATTCATTAGCTCATTTTACATACCAGTGTCCTATGATCCTTGAATACAGGCAATGCCAATTGACCCTACTTCAACAACCCATAGAGGTGATAATTGAGATCACCTCATCACTAGCATACCTTCATGTCATTTCTCCTGAACCTGAGGCCCTTCCAACGCCTCCATGGTTCTTAGATGACTTATCTGAGGATTCACCCCCCAACCCCCCCAACTCTCCTGCTCATTCCCCTACAGACATTCTACACCCAACCACCATGGGTACCCCTCAGTACTTCAATATATGGTTTATGTCGAGTGAACTCTCACCATCTCCTAACATCGTTCCCCTTACTTCTTCACCAGGGGGAAACCACACAAAAAGCATCACCGCTATCACTCCTCATGACCCCTTGTTTTCCCGACACTTCCAATGCGACGAGGAAATACTCGAAGAGTTAAACCACCCAGACCTCCCCTGGGATGCACTACACCATCTTGCACTCTTCTCTCCACAGGAAGCCTCCATGCCTCCTAACCAACACCCCGTTTACGCTGTCGAAACCAAGGATTTTATCCCATCAGGGCCTATCGACTGGTTCAAAAACCCCATTCCTTCCCCAGATGCTTTTGAAGAAGGAAACATGGCCAACATTTCCCCCACCATTAAAATCAACATTTCTATTAAAAATGGCATCGTTGAAGAAATCATCATTGGAGTTGCTTGCACTCCTCAGGAAATCACGACATATAAAGCCCTCTTCCAAGAATATAGGGATATTTTTTCTTGGTCATACACAGAAATGCCTGGCCTCGATCCCTCCATCGTCGAACAATGCATCGACACCTGGCCCGACATTACACCAGTTCGCCAAAAACAACGACTACTACAACCATTGAAAGCCGTGGCTATCAAAGCCGAAATTGAAAAATTATGCGCTGCCGGTTTCATTTACCCCATCACCTATACCTCATGGGTTTCCAAACCTGTACCCATTAACAAAAAATAGGGCACTATCCGCGTTTTCACCGACTTTCACGATCTCAATAATGCATGTCCCAAAGACAACTTTCCAATGCCTTTCATCGTTCAAATTATCGACGACTGCACAAGCCATGAAACTCTATCCTTTATGGACGGATTCTCTGGTTATAACCAAATTCAAATTCACCCCGCCGATCAGTATAAAACCGCATTCACTAACCCATGGGGTACTTTTGCATATCATTTCATGCCTTTTGGCTTAAAGAATGCCAGCACAACTTTCCAGTGGGCCATGACATACATATTTCACGCTCTGGCACATATCATCCTCGCCTACTTGGATGACCTCACAACTCGATCCAAGAAACGCATCCAACATCTTGATGATTTACGAATCATCTTTCAACGGTTTTGTCAGTACAACATTCGCTTGAATCCTCTCAAGTGCATGTTCTGTGTCACCGTAGGGTGCCTCCTTGGCTTTATTGTTACCCAAAGCAGTATTACTGTGGACCCCTTCAAAGTCCAAGCTATCACCGAAATTCCACCTCCCCAGAATTTACGACAACTTCAAAGCCTACAGGGAAAAGCTAAATTTCTTAGATGCTTTGTCCCATATTACACCATACAGATGTTACACCTCAATATTGCTCACTTTGATAAGTGTCGCAAGTGTCTCATGATCCTCTTAATTGTCGCAAGTGTCACATGTCATTCACAAGTGTCGCAAAACATCAAACAAAGCATACTGCCATGATGACGACACCAAGGAGACATCTAGAATAACTCAGACACTTGATTTGGAGGAAGAAGAATGATTAATTTAAGTCAAGGAACTCTTATCACCTGAAAGTATCCCTTAAACAAAGGTTTTGAAGGTGAGCACTCCCCTACATTAGCCTTAGGAGCACTGATGCTCCTCTATAAGGTATTAGGGAGTGTTATAACGCATCACTGACCCTCTGAAGGAGCGCTATCCATCCTTGGAGTGTTGGCACTTCCCTCAAGCTTCCTAGGAAGTGCTATAGCACCCTAATGCCCCTTTTGAGGGAGAATTGTCTAATATAAGGCAGTAGTTGGTCCGTTGAGGAGAATAAGGGGAGGATCTTTCAAGTTTTGAAGGTAGTTGCATCCGAATTCTTGGTTCCATCAGGAGATCCCTGATCCAAGGAGGGGATTCCTCAACTTGTTCTAAAGATAACTCAAGAGGTTAATCTTCTCTTAACCTATATAAGTAGGCTCTATGATGGTGAAAGAGGATTGAAAAAAAAGAATCACACACAACTTATGATCTCATAAGTGGTGCTGGAACGGGGAAGAATTGCTAGCATGAAACCTATTATCTCATAGGAAACACATAGTCAGCCAAAGGAGAGTGATCAGTGAAGCTGCTATCATCTAGGTTGTGGATCTTTTGAGCAAGGGTTAGACGAAGGGGACTTGACGAAGTTGTCACATTCGCATCTATGATTGTAAGTACTATTGTTGTTATTCTCATTAATATGACACGCTTGGCTTGTTTCTTTCTAGTTTGTGTCTGATCTTATATGAACTTATTGTTGATAGATAGATCTGTTTTCAAGATAATATCAATAGAGTAGGAAGTGGTCGTACTTTGTTTGTCTACAGGACTCAGCGAGAAGCGAGAGTTTGGAGCTTGACTTGGAGCGTGCAGGGAAAAACGTCGATAAAGAGGTACTGCTATTCTCCTTCCTTCTCAGGTATTAGTTTGTATAGATTTGAAAGGAAGTTAGTGTCCATGTTAAGAACTTTCTATCTTAGAGTTAGGGTCTAGCTCTTTGAGTCAATCTACCTGTCCGCAGGGAGATTTTCCTACAACAAAAATTGGCAACTTCACTGGGGAGGAATCAAAACTTTCTTAGTTTTGTTTTTCCTCATAGGCATTGTATTAAATTTTGTTTTCTTAGACCTTGTTCACCCCTGTATATCTGATTGCATTTGCTGAATTTACTCTTCACTCCATCACACTCAGCTTGATTGCAAAAAATTCCATTGAAATTTTGGGTTTTTGGATTTTTTCTGAGCTTTAGGACTCCAGCGCTCCCCTGCCTTGTTAGCAGAGCACCAGTGCTCCCTTAAGTTGATGGAAAGAGGTTTATAATTCTCTGGTGTCCCTTATACCAGAGCGCCAACCCTTTTTGCCCAAAATCTCTTCAAAAATTGCAATTTTTGGAGGCCTAAACCCTGTTTTTCACTTGCTAAGTTGCTTTAAGATTTCATGATGCTTCCTTTTACCTTTGACATGCTTCCTCCTGAGAAGTAAACACCTTATTTTTCAAATTTTATACCCTTCTTCATTCTTTTTGAGTTTTTTATGTTGAGAGCTTGAAATCAATCCTTTGCTTTCTTCTCTCCTATCTGACTGAGCGAGAACTCTATTGAAGGACATTAGAAGTTTGTAAATCTTCTCATTTGGTTCTTTGAGGTCATTTGATCCAATTTATTTCTCCTTCATTTTTCATTTTTTGTTTTCTTTCTCTTGTTTGATCGCAAAAAAGGGTGTGTTGTTTGTGCAAACTCTGCATATTCTTGTCTGGATCTCCTTGCTCTGAAAGGGTAATTGGCAAGAGAAATTTTGCATTGAATTGATCATCGTTTGCATGAAAACAACAAAAGTACATCTTAATGATTAGTTTGCATATTAGTTTTCATTTCTAAAATGTTGTAGCATCATATTGGATTTGATTGAGAACAAAATTGATTGAGGGCATTCCTTATCAAGTGTTTGATAGTGAAAATGACTCTTCCTATTTCCCTTAAATCAGTATTCATTGAAAAGAAATGATTGCTTATCATATTTCATGCATATTTTTGAGAATTGAGTCATCATTCCATCAGTTTCACTTTCGTACACCTTCTGATTAAACAACAGCCATTAAAATCAACACTTAACTAAAATTTATCAGACCTTTTACATATTTGTTAGCAAACCTACATTAGTTTAAGGTGTAGGGATTTGGAATAGGTTGAAAGGATAAATTTCCAAATCTATCAAACAAACTTAGTAACTTTCGGTAGGGAGAGTCAAATCCAATTATTGTATTGGCTTTCTAGGATCCCCCTCTCACATAGGGGTTACGCACGAGGTCACATTCAGGTGAGTTATGGAGATTATCCCTTCGTGGCCCAACTGTTTGTAGTGGTCGGATCGTATATTGGGGGTCATTGGGAGGTATACCCACAATTATGTGTGGGAGCCTTTCAAGTTGATTTCAGACTTGTTATCCTACCCATACGTTCCAATTGGATTGTCAATTGTACCCACCCAGGGGATGACTATGAGTTGGTGACCTTAGTAGCCACAATCTTTAGGGTCTCCCATAAGGTGACGGTGAAGGGAAGTCTCACTGTACCTGGAACAGACATTGGTCAAACTCACTCGGGCTCCTTGGAGGGTAAATCCACAATTACTGTGTGGAAGCTTGCACCAAGGTGTAAGTCCGTTAAGTACATTGCCAACGTAACTGATCCACCTGCTCTATCCCCACCCCTTCCTATTTTGATCTCGTGACGTTGGATTTCATCACCAACTAGTGGTTTCATCGTAGGAAGGTTTGTTTGATTGATTAATTCTCAGATTCATAGCGTGTGTTGTTTGTTTTACTCAGTGGACCTTAGGTTGAGTCAGTATCAATGGCATCGAATCCTAGGAGTACCAATGGAGGAATCCCTTCTCTCAGGGAACCTTACACCTTTCCTTCATTGGGAAACTTTGGTCCTCCATATGTTTCCACACTGAGTCTTCCAGGACTCACTATTAGATTACCAGTTTGGTTGTTCCCCACTCTGGTGATACCAAATCCTCCCAATGTTTTAGTTGCACCTAATACTTCAGATATCAATACACCACCCACACATCAACCTCATGTGAACTTTTCACCTTCTTCATCCATCAAGTCTCCTTCCATTTCTCCTTCTTCGCCTAGTGAAATATCTAAAGCAAGTAACCAGGTTGATCAGAAGAATAAGAAACGGAAAGAGAAGAAGAAGAAGAACTCAAAAAGGATAAAGACCCCAACAACATCAGATGTTGGCTCTAAGAAACTAGTTACTGTTAATAGTACTGGGAGTGTTGATGAGGTCAACAAGATTAAAATGAAGATTCCAAAACCCAAATTCCCTTGCAGTCTTTGTAAGGGTGACCACTTTCTGAGGGATTGCCCCGGTCTTACCTAGGTCTTAGAAATGTGGTCCTCCACATCATCGGTCTCTATCGGTCATGTCGATGGTACCCCATCAACTAGTGATGTTCAGGTTGGTAAGAAGAAGAAAATTGTCAAGTTCCCTTGCATGTTATGTAAAGGTAATCATTACTCTCACCTTTGTCCTCGCATGGATGAGGCTTATTCTCTTTTGGAAAAACTTCAACTTCCAAAAGGTTATCATAAGATTTCCTCTGACCCATCATTGGTTGATGGACTGGTCAATCCGGTTCCATCCCCGATTAGTTCGATTGATTAGATGGTCAATCTAGTTTCCTCCTCGATTGAACCACAAACACAAGTAGCTGATCCAGTTCCATCATCGATCAACCCCACTCTTCATCAAAAGAGTGACACCAAAGTGGTCAATCTGTTTTCAACCTCGGTTGATCCCACACTCCCGTTAGAGAGTGATACCAAAGAGATGGATCCTTTTCCACCCGTCGAACCCATTCTTCCCTTGGAGAATGAAACTCAAGTGGTCGATTCGGTTCTATCATCAATCGATCCCACTCCTCCTTTGACAAGTGCTAAATTTTCTGATCCAGACCCTTCCTCGGTCAGTCCCACCCTTCATCCGAAGAGTGTCAAAGTGGTTTCTCTAGTTACACCATCGGTCAATCCCATTCCTCCATTCAGGAATGTCAAAGTGTCTGATCCAGTCCCTTCCTTGATCAGTCCCACTCTTGCTCTGAAGAGCACCAAAGTGGTCTGTCCAAGTCCACCATTGGTCAATCCTACTCTAACTCTAGAGAGTGAACCTGATACTGCCCATGTTTTTCTCATTAATACAGACTCTACTATATTGGGGGGAATTCCTCCTTCTCCTGTGAAACCCCCTCCAAGTAATGAGGCCATCCTTTTTTATTGGGGCGTGCTAACTAGACCTCGTCTTCCCTCTCACATTCCTTTCCAGATTATAGTAAAGGTTCATGGTTAGGACATTCCTCAAACGCTGATAGAAGAAGGTGCATCCGTTAGTATTTTGTCTTCCATTTCTTGGTATGCTTTGGGTTGTCCGCAACTTGCACCAGTTACATAGAATCTGTTAGCGTTTAATAGAAGAAATAGTCAACCTTTAGGGATCCTTTCTCAGTTTCCTGTAACTTTGGGAGGGAAAACTGTCTTTATCGATGTCATGGTAGTCTGAGATCTGTTATCCACATTTTTGGTTATTGGGATGATAACATGATTATGTCATGGTGATAGAAGATCAAACTCTTCATTAAGAACATTTTCCAGAAGAAGGTTACATTTATCATTTTCTCAAAACCATATTTTAAGAATGGTACGCAGGCTGCTTAGATACTCTCCTGCGGAAATCCTTGGTTTCTGCATGTTGCATTCAGCTGGACTGCGGACTTTCCGCACTGTGTTAATGGTTAGGGTGCGGACAAGTTTCTAAAGGAGAAAATGAATAAGTTCTCGATCCTTCTAGAAGGAATCTTCTAGAAGGATGAGTTGGAGTTCAAATGGCTGGCAAAGTACTGACTTCCCAGATATCTTGGGATTATTCCCTATCCAAGTAACTAACCAATCTTCTACTATATAATGAGGAGATTTCTTATGGAAAAGGTTAAGCAAGTAATAAGCAAGAAGCATTCTAGCTAGAGTTTGATAGGAGAACTGGTACAAGACTGTATGGAGGATTGAAGCTATAGCAGCAAGACACTACAAGCGATCATTTGTGGTTGAACTTCTCCGTGCATGAGCAAGTGTGTGTGTCAGATCCAGGAGCCATCAAAAGGAGATCTACGACATCAAGGCTCAGGTTGTATATTTCTCTTTCAGTT
>CBVK0100069909.1:0-14632 GCA_900067695.1 Picea abies
CTCTTCCGATCTCACCCCATCCTGGATTCTCAAGGGAAAAAAAAAGGACAACGCACATCCTTCCTTGAATGCGCACCATGCATGTAGATTTATTGATGCGTGCTGAGATGGAGCGATGCTCCTGCATCATACTCCACAATGGAAAAAATCATGAGCTCTTGCTCATGGGATTTCCAACGTGGCTAAAATCCACCTAGATCCCAAATTTTCCTTTGGAGCTGTCTCTTGTCTCCTCTGCTCCATTGCTCTTGATGTATCATCCCTGATGCTTGTGCAGATCTTCTTTTGTCCAGCTTCCTTGTGCTGACCGATTATGTTTCTGATATCAACATCAACTCCCTAATCTCTTCAATCACCTCGTCCAACTATTCCCCTGGCTGGTTCTTCTGTTGCAGACTAGCTCGTTGCACTCGCTCCTTGCTGATGGGTAAATCATACTCACTTCCCAAGACATATTCTTCCTTTGTGGCCTCAGTTTTCCACTCTGTTGTAGTCTCTACTCCTGTAGGCTCCCCATCACTGAACTGCTACTCAACTACCACATCTCTTGGTTCTTTGGTTGACTCTACTACATCTTCCACCAATTGCAGCTCGTGTTGATGTATATTCCCTGACATGGCTACCCTTTGGAAGTCACCTTCTAGTTCTGGATTTCCCAACCAATCATCTAGTTCCCTTAACTCCAATTCCCATTGAGTGAGTAACTCAGTTGGGTGTTCTCCTTCTATTAGGACATACATCATTATCTATTCCTTTCCTTCCATGACAACCTCCACTTGCTGCCATTCTGTCACATTTGCAACCTATGCACTAGCCTCTCCTCAGTCACTTGGTAGGAATATCTGAACTCCTCCAATGATCAGAACATCCCTTTTATCTCCCTGCTCTGTGATAGAAGTTTTTAACTTCTCATCGTCTTCATTCACACGACTCATAGTCCTGCACAAATCTTCATTCGATTGAGGTCTCTCTTTTGCCTCCTCTTCACCTATCAGTGAACTCTCAGCTGAGCTCATCTCTTCTCCCTTTCCCACCTGGAAATCTGGGATGTCTCCTCTACCCACCTGACATTCTATGAGATTCACTGATCCACTCTCATTTCCCACCTGGCAATCTATGAGACTCTTTCGAGATATCTTTCCCTCGTGACTAAGGTTTTCAGTATGCCTCAACCATCTCTTTAGCATCTGTCGCTACCTCCTAGCCAACAACTTCTGAATAGGCCATCTGGCTGCTCTCTTCAAAGGCCATTCATACCTTCAGTGTACCTTTGACTCCTACTGCATCTTGAATGAAAGCTTCTCCATCTTTGCTCAGATTTCACTAAGCTCCTTGTCCATCTCTGCATTACTCTTATGTGACTGGACTTCTCCTCGTCCATGCTTATGATCATCAATGGTCATCTTGTTCCTCCTTCAACTCACCTGGTTTCTTATCATTTGTCACACGCCTTGCAACAGTTCCAATCAGAGCATCACACTCTGTCTCCCTGGCTTACAAAAATCAATTCTACAACCACTCCTTTGTCTCCTTCTCTTTACCTGAGAGAAATCAATATCTCTCCTTCATTTCCCTTCACCCACAATATGTGGAAAATTTCAAGCTCTCTTCTTCATTTTCCTTCACCCACACTCTGCAGATGATTTCAAGGTTTGATACCATGTGATGTCAACCTCCCCCCTCATCCTTTCTCTCCTTTTGGAGTTGGCTCGACCTCCTAGTCTAGGATCATTCAAGTATTCAAACTGAATGATTCGTCGGGCTCCTGATGGAAACAATTTGACTTGACACAGGCCCTTTATATTTCCTTGGTACTCGCAATGTGGCACTTGCAAACCCTCTCCTCAATGCTACTTTAAATTCCACGCTGATAGTGCTAGTATTCCACGCCAGAATTCCTCCTCGATGTGACCATGGGCTATGACTGTGGGTCAATTCACTTTGCGACCCCGCACTTTGGGAATTTCATGATATGCTTTGTCTTTTCCCTGATTTCTGAATCAATGAATGCTTCGGGACCAGATCTACGGTCCACGCTCTTCTCATGATCAACAACTGTCATCAAATCGCGAGTTTAGATTTCGTGAGTCCAGTCTCCTCTCGACTCGGCTTCTTCCACTTGCAAATCATCGATTTGTTGATCCTCTGCCATGTGTCCTTCTAGATCCAATTACATGGATTTGAAATCGCTCTTCGCGAAGATCCTTGTTCGCTCCCGCAAACCTTCTGAAGTTCCTTCTCCCGAACCTCTCGATAATCTATCACCTATCTCCTCCTTGGACATGGGTAATTCCTCCATATTATTGACTTCAACAAGTCCTCGATTCCTTTGTGCACTTATCACAACTTCCCATTTAGAGACTTAGGTTGTTATCGAAGGGTTTTTTTCAGTCCTTGTAGAGTTCTGCATAGACTTCCTTCTAACTTTTCTCGACTTAAAAACCTCCAAGGTTCCAATCTCTTCTACAATCTTCTCTTTCCCTCTTGTTAGGTTCTTTCCCTTCCTCCTGAGATTATATGATGAACTCTCAACACCTTAGCTACACTCCTTGCACTTTATCAGTTCTTCGATGACTTCGCCCTCGGCTTTATGGAAAGGTTAAGGCATCTTCTTTCCTTTGTTGATGCACTTCCTACAAAACCTTCCTTCACCAAAATGTTCAGCAATCCTGGGATTCTTTCACACCCTCAACCATTGTTACGAGGTAAAAAATATCTATGGCCAAGGGTAAACCACAACAGACAAGTATGACTGCAGAAATCAACTCAATTCTATTGTATGCTATATAAACTAATATGCAAGATAAGAAAGAGGCCTACCTCGATCCAATGTTTAGTGATGTTCCATCGTTGAGTGCTTCGACCCAAAGATTAATACCTGCAATAAGTTCTCAACAAACAAGAAAAGAAAGTATATAGTGATAATGTAAAGGGGTTAGCATATCAGATAGCATAATCCATTAATAAACATTACAAACATGCCCATGGATAATAATCATATATTTGCACGATACCAATAGGACGGGAAAGGAGTATTTCTATTAATAATTGATCAACATAAGTGTCAACATTACAGACATTCGTGACAGCACGGTTTGAAACCAAGGAACCAAGTTCCTTCCAACTGGGTCTCCACCACTTCAATCCTCCACCAAAGGCAAGCTCAAAAGAGAGAGACAATGAGGTTCTCTTAACAATAAGGAAAGATCTTGGGGGCTGAACACTGTTTTCAGACTTGAGGGACAAAGGGATGTAGACTCAATATGAAGTAATTTCTCCAGAGTAACTTTACTCTCAAAGTTGAATGCTTTCTCCTCTTTTCCATAGATCGAAATTGTGCTCTTATAGCCTTCAAAATGCAACTAAAGGGCTGATTCGGAACATTTCTAGTGTATGGAAGGCCAAGGATCAGAGACCTCTTGTCGTGACATGGAAAGTTGACTCCATTTTTGTATTTTTTGGCACAAATCCCGATGTACACGGGCTATAGTGGAGCATCTTGTGTATACACTTGTTGTATAGCTGATAGAGCACATATATGTGGAAAAATGTTTATTTTTAGCTCTGGATTTATCAAAAAGGGATGATAAGTATGCATAGGGAAATGGAAAAAGGACCTCTGTGCAAGATAGCAATGGTGAGGAAAATCTTACTATAACAACTGTGTAGTTTCTAGGTATGCTCACGCAATCTCAATTCCCTCCTGGCAGAGTGTTCCAGAGTGTTCAGAAACTCCTTGTTGTGTTTCTCTCCACACAGTATTTATTTTCAAGGGACCTAACCACCTTGAAATTTCTCCCTAAGTTAGTAAGTAAATCTGGCATACCCTCCCGATAGCTTCTCTTCTGACTCCAATGAGTTCAAACCCGCACTCCTTGCATTGACTTACATATTTTTCCATATCCGTTGTGCACTCCTTGCACTTAGCCTAGAGAACCAGACTTGAATTAACACACTCGCGGATAGAAAATCATTTCTCTATCCCTGCAGATGATTTCTAACATCCATCTACAATTCACAAACATGAAAATGACATTCATCATGCAACATCCATTGAACATAAAGATAAAACAAGAAAAATTGTCATTTTCTATTAATGGTGGAATGCCAATTTACAATGATGGAGTCTAAGCTACAACTGAGTATTATCTCTCTGTGTTTTCTCCTCTATCTATCTAAAATTGTATAACTCTCACCACCCAACTGTCCAACCTCTACTTTTCTTACAATACAAATATTTATACAAGAGGGGATCTGTGTGCTTCCCTCGCAAGCTTCCTAATGGTATCAAATAACCATCCCTAAGGCTTATCGAAAGGCCAAATTACAATGATGGCAATTCTGCTCCAAATTGGACGCATATCCATTCCACCGTCAACCTATTAATGGCGACCTCATCTCCTGTTCATGTGAAGGCACGATTCTTCTCTTCCAACTTGTCTCCAATTAATTCTTGGATTCTCGAGGAAAAATGAAAGGACAATGCTTCTCCTTCCTTGAATGAGCACCATGCATGTAGATTTATTAGTGCGTGTTGAGATGGAGTGATGCTCATGCATCAAAGAAGAGGACTAAGCCACCATTCTTCAGAAATAATCCTCAGGGATAACAAACTTCTAGAGAAACGAGAACGATTGAGATAGGGGGTCAAAGGCCAAGGCAACAACCTATTCAATGTTGGGTTTGTAAAGGATATCATATGTTCAGAGATTGTCCTCATAAATGTGAAAAAGTGAGGATTGTTCACATTGCACAACAAGCTGAAACTGTGTAAGACATGGGAAGAAATGTACCAATGATCTATGCAGCCCTAGACAACATGCAAGTAGAGTATCCGTCACATATGATTGAAGTGGAAGGTATGATCAACAACCAAACCATTGCTATTTTAATTGATTCAGGAGCTAATCATAGTTATATAGATCCTAAGATGGTGGAAAGTTTGCATTTTCCAAGAAGCAAGCATGGAAAATCTTGGTTGGTGCAGCTAGCTACTCGAGCCAAAAGAAAAGTTAATGAGATGGTTAAGTCATGTCCTATGGACATGAATGGAATGAACACCAGGGAATATTTGAACATCTTGCCTTTAGGTTCCTATGATTGTCTAATTGAGATGGATTGGTTGGACCAACATCATGCTATCCTAGACTGTCATAACAAGGATTTTACTTGTTTGTATGAGGAAGGTTACCTAAGGACAGTGCAGGGAATTACCGGGGCATTAACCATCAGAGAAATTTCAACATTGCAACTAAAGACATGCTACAGAAAAGGGTGTCAAATATTTGCGGCACATATGGAAGAGACGCATAAAGATAAGGTGTCAAATATTCAAGATTATGTAGTCCTAAAAGAGTTTGAAGATGTGTTTAAGGAAATATAGAGACACTAGTACATATTGTAAAAATTCTGACATTTTATCTGCGGTGTTATGGACAAAATTGTCCATATTGTCGCAAAATAGAGGAAATTTATAAATAAAAAAATTCATGTTGCCCGATAACGTCGGTCTTGCCACGTTGACATCTCTCTTGCCACGTTAACGTCGGTCTTGCCACGTTAACGTCGCTCTTGCCATGTTTTCCACTGGAACGTCTCTCTTGCCACGTTTTCCACTGGAACGTCTCTCTTGCCACGTTTGTGAAGATGTATGTCGCAATTGCGACGTTTTGGAGACTAGGTTTTCCCCTCCAACGGTCACCTTAGTATGTTCACCAAGTCAAAATACCAACGGTCACTTAGGACTTTTTTACGTCGGAATTACGACGTTACAAAATCTATAAATATGTTGCATTTGATGGATGTTGCGACAAGTTTGCTATAATAACAACTCTTCAAAAAGGGTTTGTGGGTCTTCTCGGTGAACAAAAAATAGATATTTGTTTCAGTATAAGTCTGTGGGGAAGAATGTCAGAAAACATTAGAGTTGAATGGGTTCAGTTTCATTCGGCATGCCATCTTCAAAATCTTACTTCTTGATCTTGTTTGCATCATAACTTTTCACCATAATATTGATCATTTCTCATTTAAATATTTCACAAAGCATGTTCTTCTCTAGTCTCTCCAATTCTTCCAATCATTTTTAAAAATATTTTGTTGTCGATATCCTCTATGTTACTTCTATTTACAAGGATAACACCTAGTTTTCTATCGACATTATTGCTTATTTGTCAATGGTTTTTACATTTATCATTTCTTCCATGTTGTCCTATATTCTGAGAGAATAACATCAAGTCAATTATTGTAGTCTAATCTCTTCAAGTCACATATTTTGTGAGTATGGATGCAAATACCTTGTTCATACTCTTTGTTAGGACATTTTCGCTAGGGTAGTATGAAATACTCTTCTAATCAACAACCTTAAATATCCAATCAACCATTTATAAGTGTTTGCAAAGAAGTGGGCCCCTGGATCAAAAGATGTATGTACCAAACATCCATAGTGACATAATATATTTTCAAACGAGAATTTGTAGCTTCTTACACAATTATCAATCCAACAACCTGAACGCCTACTCACTTCGTGAATAGATCTATGCCCATAATTACATATTGAAAGTGTCTTCTTCTTTTCTAGTACAAAAGGTCCAATAAAATAGATTCCCCAATGATCAAAATTTGCATTAGAGGAATAGGTTTAAGTTTGTGAAAATCCCTTATCTTTGGTTTGTTGCTCACTTTTTGGCACTAGACACATTTATTAACCATTTGAAATAATCCTTAAAGATTTTAGGCCACCATAGTCTTGAACATAGGATTTTTTGGGTTGTCTTAGTAAGAGAGGAATGCCCCCCTACTATGCCAAAATATGCCTTGCTAATCAAATTATTTGTTTCCAGTGGTTGCACACATTTTATTTGTATACTGTTAATTTGGACTCTATATAAATTACCTACTAATTTTTTTAATTAGAGTGTCTTTTGAACTAGAATTCATCTATTTGTCATGCTCATGTTGTCTAGTGCCTTTTTGTGCCACAAAAAATAATGGACATCCTCTAGATAGCCTGATGCAGGTGGAACCTTGAACATGTTAGCATTAGGAAAGTCTCCTTCCTCCTCTCCTTCAAGTTCCCTATTTCATCTCCATGACAGATAATTAGGTTTAACATTGGATTTCCCTAATTTGACATAAATTTTGAAGTCATATTCTTGGAACAACATCAACCATCAACTTATGCTTCCAGAGTTTATCGACTTGTTTACTATATATATTAAACTCTAAATTATGATTTACATTTTAAAAATGAACTTGTTAGATAGTAAGTAATGTCAAAATTTGTGTAATATACCATACCTAAGGTTTCCCACTCTATAGTATTGTAATTGTTGTCAATCAATGACAACTTTTTTCTTGCAAAATACATCATATGCCCAATTTTTTCATCGTCGACATGTGTGAGGAAATTATTAGTAGATACACCCAAGGCATCTACACATACATGGAATGACTTGTTCCAATTAGGAAATCTTAAGATTGGTGCACTCACAATTGTATCCTTTACCATTCCAAAGCTTTATTGGCATTCATTTATGCATATAAATGGTGTTTCCTTCTTCAAACCATCTCCATCAAGTATAGGATCAATCATATTGTTTAACAAACTTTCAATAATACCATGTATGTCCTAAAAATTACCTAATCTTTGATGGATTGGTGGGAGGTTCCAAATATTTGATTATCGTAAATTTATCAAGATCTACCATTGTCCCTTCCCTTGAGACTATGTCCAAAGTGATTTTTGAAAGGATGCAAAAAATGGAACTTCTCTAGATTTAGGGATACACTTGTCTCCCTAAACCTATTCAACACCAGTCAAAGGTCAAAGTTGTGGTTTTTTAGACAATCAAAACATGCCCCAACATTCATATATACCTTATGAATGAAAACATTGAATATATCCAAAATTGTTCAAGAAAAACATGTTGGTGCAATTTCTAAACCAAATGGTATTATATGACATTAATATGCTCCCCATTTGGTTGTGATAGTGGTGAGTGGTTGGATTTTCCCCCTTATAGATACTTGATTATATCCTCAAAGACCATCTAAAAACAAAAAAAATAGCTTTCCCTATTACCATGTCTAAAACTATTTTTTGAAAGGTGCGGGAAAAGGTTCTTCAGTCATTAAATGATTAAAATTTTGTAAGTTTGTGTAGGTCCTCATGTTTTCTTGCTTTTATCCATCATGATTGGAGAAATCCACTCATGTTCCTTTATCATATAAATTGTGTCAACATCCAGTAATTTTCAAAGCACTTTTTACATTTTCTCTTTGTACATTGGATGCATCTAATATGGTTTTGACTTATGGGATTTGGGTCAAGTTTTAGTTTGATCCTCAAACTCTCAAGGAAGGCCTTTTAAATCATAGTATCTCTAAGAAAAAACATCGAAAAACTCCTTATAGGGATATTGCTTCAACTATTGTCATATCATCCCAACAATTGACTATTTTCAAATATTTGGGCTCTTCACCTTCTTTTGCAATGTTGATCTTCTTTGGATTCCCTCCTATACATTTTATCCTTTATCAATCCATTATTTGTTCCTAGATATTCCTATTTCTTACTAGATTTGCTACTTTATCTAGCTATTGTGAATGGGTTCCTCCTTATTGAGAATTGACACCTTAGAAACCATTTTGGCATTGTTTTCAAGCATATGTTCCCATGAAAACTAATGCGTTTTCTTGAAAAATTATGAAAGGGTTGCATTTTCATTGTTTGTTTCTTCATTTAACATGGCAATGAACTGATTTCACAATTAATCAAAGTCTCTTGTTTCCCTTTTCTTATATTGATGACAATACCATTTATAGACAAAGATATTAATAAATCCTAGTATAATATGAACTGATAATTATTCCAAATGATTGAATTTATTCATATGTTATTGCTTAGTCCCCATCAATCATTAGAGATGATGAGGTATTACTACTGCTTTGTATCTATAATACTCTCTATAATCTTTTGAAATCAACATAGGAATAACACTTTCAACTTCAGAATAAAATGGGTCATCCACCGTTGAAAAGTGGTCATGCCCAGTCTCATTGGAAACTCTTTTGCCTTATGTTCTTTAGAGAAGACTTTCATCATCTTCATGAAAATTTCAATGTGTTTTTTCAAATAATTTCCCTCTCCATACTTTGTTATCAAACTCATGCTTTGTACTTCAACTCTAAATAGGTTCTTCACATAGCCTAGGTAGAATTTATGGTTTTCATGTGCCCATGCTTGCAATTCTTTGTTGGATTATTGCCTCATTGAAACATCCATATGAATTATGCCATAGTCATTAGGTTCCAGATCGATGCCCTTTTAAATTCATGTGTAGATATGGCCCATATATGGTTGAGGTCTCAATAGCTCATACATGTATGTCATATCAAATTTGTCCTCCACTATTAATTTGTTTTTTCAAGATAAATAATCACCTTTTTTCATCTTTGTCTAAACATCATGGTTAGTTTATCAAAACAAATAATTTCCTCATAAAATTGAACTATGATCATCCAAAGAGTACTTGATACACCTCTCTTGGTAGCTTCAATAACTCACAATTTGTAGATGTTTTGATCACATAACAACTGGCCTTGACCATGGCCAACCTTCTAATGGGCTTGCAGGCTCTATGTTTTGTTGCTTGGATGGTCACCATTCTAAGTGACATATGAGGTCTAACTAGAATTACTTCTCAAAATATAGAGGATACAATATCTATTGGAATCAGTTTCCTGAGATAAGGAGGGGACAGTGTGAGCCCACTAGCATTGAAGTCGGCCACCTAAGACAAGGAGTGGATAGTGCGAGCCCACTAGCATTCGAGTCAGTCTTCTGAGATGAGGAGGGGACATTGTGAGGGGAAGGTGTGATCCCACTGGAGATAAATACATCTGTGATCGACTACTGGAGATAAATACAAAGGAGATACACTCAAGGGACAAGCATTTCCACGAAAATGGTAAGCACCTATGCAATTTAATTTTTGTAGGGTTATTCTTATGTCAGATGGAGAATTGGCCAAACTTTGGAAGGGTGATGTTGTTTACAATGCAAACTCAATTTAGAAGGGCTCTAGATTAACTAGAAAAAAATTAGAATCAGTGCCAAAAGGCAAAGAGGTGCCATTGTAAGGAAATCCATCATAAGAAGTTTTTTGTCATTGAACATGTGGAAAGGTGTTGAAACAAGTTGGGCTAACACACCAATGTCCAATGAGGTGGATCCTATAGTACATTTATAAATGGGGATCCTCTTCAAGGCTCTCTCCAGGGTGTCTCATGAGATTAAAATGAATTGTTACAAAGGTAGATCCTCTTCGAAGCTCTCTCATGTCCAATGATCTTCAATTATGTCCTTCAATATTGCTCCAATGGTTCTCCTTAATCCTCCATAAGCAACGGGGAAATTGTGTACAAAGGAGAAAATTGTGCCTTCCTTTGTGTGAGAAAAACTAATCCAAGATCTCTCCAAATATTCAAGACCAATCCAAAAATCACTAAGCTCAATATAAATGCTATCAATCTCATGTGAAGGAGACTTCTCATCGACTTCGATACTATTTGAGTGTCGTGCCTCTCAACACACCATTGAATCTGATCCATTGGGTTGATGGGTTGGCTTATTTTTTTGCATCCAATTGGTATTAACGGTAAACAAATGATCATTTGTACTGATCCTTGCATCGTCAAAATTGGGCAGCTTGGATATATTAGGTAAATACTTCTCTTCGGTTTTTTTCCACCATTTACGATCCTCATAGTGCAAATCCTTGTACAATTCCCTAAACATGTACAATGCCCTAAACAAGGTCCAAATGCATTGACTCTTGATCTTTGGATTCTTTGAAATTTTGATGGATTTCCTTAATGAATTCTCAAGGAAATTTGTTTCCCCACATTCATGTTCCTACTCTAAATCCATTGCATGTTCAGACTTAGTCTTCCCTAGTATAATCTATTTGTATGCTCATTTTATAAGTCTTGAGGGATAACCCCTATCCTTGTTCATCACCCTATATATGTTGGTTTAATTTTTTTTAGATGTTGTCACATATGCATGTATGTACGTGACAACATCAATGTCATACAGGGTTGTAGAGCACCTTGCTACTCTTGTTGAAATCATGAATTTTGTGGATTTCTAGGCATGTCCTCTAGTACTTTTTTTTTATAACTTATTACTGTTAACTATCATATTGAAAGCATGGGTGCCACTGAAGAGTTCTTCCAATTGAGCCAACAAAAGAAACATTATTTTACTCAACATATTCTATTCCAAATGCATTTACATGCTATCAGGTTTTCAAATACTGTAGTTGAAGCTTTCAAGACAATCAACCATATGTAATGTAATCTTGAATTCGAGAAGTGATCACTCTGCTAAATAACTTATAGTAGTTGTCACATACTTGTAATAGATATTAAAAATTAGAATACAAACACTGAATGCACCCCTAACATAGACATCAATTTCAAAACATCTGAAGCTGCAAAAGCATATAATAGTATTAAAATAGATATACAAATAATCATCTAATACAACTCAATGTCGTGTTACGTAATTGTGCAATTGTCCTTGGTCGATGGATCAAAATGGGTCTTTACGTGTCTCATGAATAACCTTAAAGTATCCAAACTTAGAAAGCGACAACATCTATTTCTGCTTGTGCACTCTTGTATAGTTCTAGCCTCTTTGCCAAGCCTGCTCTCCGTTCCATCACTGCTGGGTCTTCATCCAACATTGTTGATAACTGCTTGCCCTGCAAAAGTAACATTTTCCACAATGCATTAAATGAAGTGAATTTACTCCAATATGCCAATGGTTTTGGACCCATTTTGGCAGTATGGGTCCAAAACCTGCAGAGATTGACTTGTAGGCTATGTGGGCAGTCCATGATATGAAGGGTTAACCAGTTGAAATACCACCTTGCTAAAATCCCAGGGAAGGAGATTGCAATTTGTACTCGGTGATTCCCAAAAGTTATTCAAGCTACCCACCAAGCTATTAATGAAAAGGATAAAAAGAAAAAAGAGAGTAGCTCTCAAACTTGAAATTGCCACCAATGGATTAACTAGATCCCCAAGAACCATAGGCATATCTGAGACTAGGGATAGTGACAGAGACTCCATGAGTTCACCTTCCATAAGGACCTCACCTTTCTTTGTTCCGAGAACCAAAGATGGGGCACAACCTTCCATCCGATAAATGATTTAAAGAAAGAAGCAAGATGCAAACAACATTGCAGGGGGGGATCTTTTTTGGAGCAACATACCTTTGGGCAATGAAAAGACCAATCCACTCTTCTAGTCAATGTTTGATGTTGTCGATGTTGTTGGCCTAAGGTATAAATCCCCTAGGCATAAGGGCCAATCCTTCTGGAATAAAAGGTGATATCAATACTAGATTAGAGGACCTAAGGAAATCATAGGAGACCACTGGATGCACAGTGATGTCCAATGGTTGGATGAAAGGGAAGGGTAGGATCCTCCTTAATTTATTCATACATTGTCCCAAGGGTACAATGTTTATTAAATATATATGTGTGAATTGTATTAACATTGTCAAAACCCTTGGAAGAAATGGAAAAACTAGGGCTCATTCTATTGAGTGAAGAAGTGGAAAAACTAGGGCTCATTCTACTGAGTGAAGAAGTGAAAAAACTAGGGCTCATTCTATTGAGTGAAGAAGTGGAAAAACTAGGGCTCATTCTATTGAGTGAAGAAGTGGAAAAACTAGGGCTCATTCTACCGAGTGAAGAAAAACAGATCAGGGGCAAACATATTAGTAATTACCTATCACCTTGAAAACCTTGTCAAAAATAACCACATAGTCAGTGCAAGTGGGCTCTCCATAGCAAGACAAAAGTCTAAAGTTACATTTATTACATAAGTGTGTGTTGTTGCATGCTTGTTTTTTGTATTAGCTTTAAAGCATTGGTCTGAAGGACAATGCATACCAAATAAATACTTCTAGTTCAGTTTCTATTATATAATGCTTAACCATATTTATCGAAGAGACTTACAACAAAATTAAGGCATGGATTTCTTAATAAAAAATATATATAACATATGTTTGTAATGAAAACAACTACGCCATAATTTTTCCTTAACATAATGTTTGTAATGAGCGGTGAGACCATTGTGAGGGAGCCGTGAGGTTTGGAGAAGGCGGCGTGGCCCTTGAGTAGGCTGTATGGGATAGAGGAGGGCCATGGGCCCCTTATTGTTGAGCAGAGAGGGTTTGAGAGGGCCGTAGGCCCATCTGGTTGAAGTCGTGGGGTTTGGTGAGGATCGTGAGTCCATTTTCCAAGTCGTGAGGGTAAGAAGGAAGGTCGTGGGGCCTCTTGTAGATTCATGGAGGCTTTGGAGGAGTGTCTCATCCCTATTCTGTGCATTTCGAGGATCGAATGAGGCTTGGGGAGCTTGGAGCAGCTCAGAAACACTTGTTGGGGAGACAGTGGCATTATCCAGGTTTTGTTTGAGTTTTGCGGTATTTTTGTTGATGTATTACAACTGTTGTAGTAGCCAATAGTTGTTTATTCTTGTTGTGTATCAGATTCCATGCATAATAAAATGCCAAAGTTGTCTCTTTAGTCTGATGTGTAATTCGATGGTATGCAATATATTTGATGAAATGCCCACCAGAAAAATACATGCAAACTGTTTGTAGAAAGCACTCAATCAGCATAATAACATATGTAATGCAAAACATTTGACAAAGGCATACAACCAAAACAATAAAATTGACATCAAACACAATATCTAATGTCCTTCATCTCAAACTCTGATGCAAGGCCCTGCTTGCAATCAACTATGAGATGCTCCTCTCCCGTGATGAACAAATCATCCACATACAGTATGAGAATGAGTGTATCCTCACCTCGTATAATATAGTAGAGGTTAGGATTTGCCTCACTCTTCTCAAACCCCATCTGAAGCAATTAAGAATCTATCCTCGAATACCAAGCTCTTGGAGCTTGCTTCAGACCATAAAGTGCCTTTCTCAGAAGACACACATGGGACTCTCTACCCAACACCTCAAACCCCTGTGGTTTTTCTATGTACACCTCCTCCTCTATAAATCCATTCAGAAAAGCAGTCTTTACATCCATTTGATGTATCCTCCAACCCATCTCTGCTGCAATGTCAATAATGCTCTAGATATAAGTGTATCTCGCAATTGGGGTGAATGTCTCATCATAGTCGGCTCCCTCTATTTGAGAGAATCCTCTCGCCACAGATCGGGCCCTGTGTTTCTTTATGTTGCCATCTGCAGCATACTTGGTCTTATACAACCACCTGGAAGTCACAACTAACTTCCCCTTAGGCCTCGACACCACCTCTCACACATCATTGCACATGATGGAGTCCTACTCCTCTTGCATGGCCTCTTGCCAAACATGCTGGTCAAATGCCTGCGCAAATGTCGTGGGCTCTACATCTGTGATGTTTTTCACCATAGCCAAGTAAGATCCAAGTCTCTTTGGCGCTCTACTCTCTCTCATCAACTACTTGGGCTCTCCTACATACTTATTGGCTTCCTTTAAGGTCTCCTAAAACCATATCGGTTTCTTCTTCCCTGGATTTATCAATGGAGAAGTAATCACAAAGTTCAAACACCAAG
>CBVK0100069910.1:0-14632 GCA_900067695.1 Picea abies
GCCGGTAGTGATGGAGGCCGGTACTGCTGGCAGGACAAAACTGGCTGAGAGGAAAAAGATGGGTCCTCCAGGACCATGCTCAGGTCGCTCCTTCTCTCGGTACTCCATGTCTAGGACAATGTGGGCCTTGAGACATGATCTCCTAGTTATCCCTGGATATCGGGGATAACAAGACCCTAGCTGAGGACTACGGTCCCCACTACACTCCTGGGGTTTCTTGGTATGAGACCAAGCAGTGAGAGCCATGGCAAAAGACCCCAGTGAGGGCCCCCAGTATATGACTGGGGTTCTTGGTCTAGGACCAAGCAGTATGTCCCTAGATGTGTTCTAGGGCCCCTGGATGTGTTCTAGGGAATCCTTGCCCAGTGCTTGGATTGATCCTTGGATATGTTCCTAACTTCCTTGTTGGTTGATGTAAGTCCCTAGATGTGTCTAGGGACCCTGGATGTGTTCCAGGGAATCCTTGCCCGGTGCGTGGATTGATCCTTGGATATGTTCCTTGGTGGTTGATGCAAGTCCCTAGATGTATCAAGGGCCCCTGGATGTGTTCCAGGGAATCTTTGCCCGGTGCTTAGATTGATCCTTGGTCTTGTACCTTGGTGGATAAGACCCTAGATGTGTTCTAGGGCCCCCCAGATGTGTTCTAGGGCAACCTGGTCTTGGACTAGGTAGAACTTGGTGAAATACCAAGATGTATTGATGTGTGATCTTCTTCCTCTCTCCCGAAATGGTCCACGAGACCTAGGAGTGCCCATGAAGATGGACATGACCACATTGTTGATGTACCCTCTTAGGCAGTGATGATAAAGTTTATGAATCATTATGACACTCATGTGGACATGTTTTGCCATTGTGGACCCCCCTTGACTTTGTCTTAAAAGGTTTCCCTTGTTGTCTTGCTTTTCCTCTTGTTTTATGTGATGGGGTTTTTATAATTCTTAATTTAATTTAATTGACATTTAATTAATATTCATTAAATTGTCAATATTTAATTATTTTTTATTTAACCCCAACCCCTCTCCTTAACTATAAAAGAAACCCTCCTCTCTATCATTTGAGAGTACACCCACTCCTCTCTCTCCTATTTGCTGTGGCTACCTCAGTTACATGCTCTTTGAGTTGGTGCGGCCTCTCCTTTAGTTTATCAGTTTCAGATCTAAGTTAGCTTGCTTGGTTTTGTTGTTGGTTGGGAGCTTCAGGTTGATTCTGTTTGCTGGTTTAGATGTGTTGGACCTCTTCCAACCTGCCTATGCTCACCGTGATCTCTCCTGTGGCTGCCACGGACTGTCCCTTGACTGCTTCAAGGAGCCGCGGACTGTCCCTTGGCTGAGTATATGTGTCGCGGCCCTTCTTTGTGGCTGCCGCTGTGTGTGTGAGGCTACGAGTGCCTCCCTTCTCCTGGCTTCCAATTTGTGACAGGGTTTGCTGGATCTCTCTTTGTTGTAACTACATGTGGCTGCATTTATTCTTTATGTTTGTTGGTGTCTTCTTTTGAAGGGTTTTCCTACTTGTTGTTTCAGTTGCTGGTATCTTCCTTTGCTTGAAGGGTTTGACTATTATAGTATATTACAGTTCAGTTTTGAGCAGCTGTTGAGTGTTTACATCAGCCCTTACCTATGGTCCTCTCCTTGGCAAAACTGTCTACCTATATTCATGATAGAGATCAAAACCCTAGAGTTTTGATTCATGAACTTTAAGCTGATTTTCTGAGCATATTAAAAGGGATAACATCCACATGTGACAGGTACACTCTTCATTGGCTAGAGGTAAGCTAAGGTTTAATTTTTGCACTCAGAAATTTTTGTTTATGTTCAGAATTTATTTCTATATGTTCAGATCATACAGTTTATACTTAAATCTGTTTTAAGTCATTATTAATGTGCTGATCTAAATTTGTATTAGAGAACAGAATTAAAAGATATCACTGTTTTCTCTACTTTTCCCTAAATCTAACATGGTATCAGAGCTTAGGGCGTGAAAAGAGCTCTCTAGTGGCAAACTTTTGAGCCTGCATAGATCCTTGTTTGAGGGTTTGTTCTTCAGATCTTCATGGCACACTCAGCAGAGCAGTAGGGGTGCAGCACTGCAGCAGCATGGACGTGCCATCCTCAAAGGCTGAGTTTGGCAGCAAGCCCGAGTTTCTTTGTGAGCAGTTCATTTCTCACTTAAGGAGAGACCATATTTCCTTGCTGGAGTTGATTTTATCCTACAGGTCGAGCTCTGTAGAAAAAGGGCGAACTATCTATGTGGTTATTATTATTTGGAGCAGTAGAAACAACATTGGGGGGGCGATCTTTGGCATTCTTTTTCTCCCGGCCCATAAGGGATCATCAACAGTGTATGCATCAAATAAATGTGTGAGTTTTACTCATGTCATTGCTGAGTTAAACACTGGTATTTAATAAATATATTACTTCTGTGTTGTTTCTGTTACATCAGCTGTGAGTGTGTGTCTTTAAGAGCTTACTGTTATACATCTTTTTTATATAATAAAGGAACTGTTGGCATACTAAAACCATACATAACACTCAGAAAACTCAATTAAAATACAACAGCAGTAAACTGGGTAGTTTAGCAGAGAAAGACTCCTACAGCCTCAGTGTTTGACGAAAGTCTACACTCAGCAAAGACACTTTTTTTGCTACAGCAGTGAGGTCAACTGTAACAGCAGTGATTAGGAACACTACAAACTGAAAGGGCTATGAGAACTCAGAAATAAAAGCAATGCAAATAATGTTTCTTATAAACAGATTTGGCTGTTGTTTTCATGGAGTTAATTGATATGCATTATTGAGAGGGGAACCAAGTAAGGATCTAATTTGATACTCACTTGTAACCTGCACCCAATATGCATGGGAGTTGCTTTTACTTCAATTTCCATACCAATAGGTGCTGGCTGAAAATGACTGGTGCTAACTTCCACTCCTGCAACTAGCTAGAACCCTGATGTTATGAAAGCACCAAGACTTCCAAGACTCTCAGCAAGAAAGGTTGTTATACCTCCATGTAGCACTCCATATGCCTGAGTAGACCTTTCAGAGACCTCAAATTGGCCTTCAATTGATGTGGCTGACACCCCTTCCAGCTCAAAACCAATGAAATCCAATACTAGACACAAACGATGGTCAAAAGGATATTCACCGTCACTTTTCTTCCAGTCAAAACTGTTATTACTGATTGCCATCGATTGCCACTGAACTGCAGAAACTGTTCTATTACTGGGTATTAAGCTCTGAGGTCAATATGGGCATCGTTCACTGTGGGCAGTCCTGGATTGAATTTATGGGAGTAAACCATTGAAACGGCGAGAGCAATAGATTGGGTGCAAAGCCAACGTCTCATGGAACATACAAGTGTCAAGACTCTTGATATCTACATGATTGATATCATTCTCTAATTATCTTCCATAGCAACTCAAAACTATCCATGGAAGTTCCTGGCTGGAATGCATATATGAAATCACATAACTATTGTGCATATCTTTGTAGCAACTAAATTTACAGTTTACATATAAGGTAAAGGTAGACTACCCTACATGTTGTCATACACTTTTGTTTTTGAGATGTCTCTGGAAGCTACCGATGGTAGCAGGCTGCAAAATAAAGAGTGTGTCTTCAGCCTAAGTAAGTTCAAGGTAAGACCAAGTACGCATTTAATCACTGAAATAAGTATGTGACTACTAATGACAGCAAGAAGAATTGTGATTATCCTACTGTCAGAATCTCTTTTGTATGACCAAGGAAGTTGTGATCTCAGCATATACTTGTTGATGTTAGCTAGGTCATTTTTGGTTTGGGAACTCCGCAGTATGATGGAACATTTTCCCGGTATGAGAGTCCAACAATTTCTCACTTGAGTCACTTTTAGGTTGAGTTGTTTTCCTAGTTAAGGAGCCCATCAACTTATCTTGGTAGTTAGGGTATTTCTCCCTCGTATTGGGAACCCTATATATCTTTTTTTTAATCGAAAATCCTGAGATTGTAATTGAGCCATCATCCTTGGCATAGGAGCTCAATAAGGCTATACATGTCATCTGTTGTATGTATCCTGCAGTTTTCCAAAGAAAAGACTTGATTAGTGGACAATGAGGTCACATGACAGAAGCATAACCTGGTAAAAGTTTTGACTCAACTTTTTGGTACCGACATCAAGTCCATCTTGAAGAGATACAACACCAGATCAGAGTTAAAGGATCTTGTAGGTTCAGAGGGAGCCAGTTTGCACATGCAGGGAGGCAGACATTTTATGAGACTCAGAGGGAGTAGTCCTAGTATGTGGATTACGCCATAACATGTAGCAGATGGCAGTATTGAGGCTAGATTTGTGGCTCGTGGCTCCTCTCAGAAAGAAGGAATTGACTATGACGAGATCTTTGCTCATGTTGCCAGATTAATTCCATCAGGATCATTATCTCTCTTGCCGCAATTTTTGGTTGGAAACTTCACCAGATAGATGTTAAGATTGATTTTCTTAACAATGAAGTTGAGCAAGAGGTTTATATCGAACAGCCTGAGGGGTTCGTGATCCATGGGAAAGAATCCCATGTTTGCAAACTCAAGAAAGCCTTATATGGATTGAAGCAAGCTCCGAGAGCTTGGTATGGAAGAATTGACAGTTTTTCTACAGAGTCTTGGGTTCACCAAGAGTATTGCAGATCTCAATCTTTATATAAAAATTGTACAAAATCATCATATTATCTTAGTATTATATGTGGATGATATGTTCCTTACAGGAGAGGAAAATTTGATAGCTCAGACTAAGAGAGAACTTTCAGCGGAATTTGAAATGAAAGACTTGAGTCTTATGCATTATTTTTTGGGCTTAGAGGTGTGGCAGAAACCATGTGAGATCTTTCTCTCACAAGAGCAAGTATGCAGTTGATGTGTTCCGCATATTTGGCATGTTGGACTGCAAGTCCATGTCCACACCGATGATTTCTAACCTGAAGAAGCTACATGATCTAACTACAGGTTTAGATCCAGAAGACCCCATTGTATATCATCAGATCATTGGGTCCTTAATGTATCTAGTACATACCAGACCGAACATATGTTATGCAGTGAATGCTCTCAGCCAATTCATGTGTGAACTGAAGCATATTCATATGATTGTTGTTAAACATATTCTCAGATATGTTCGAGGGACTATAGCCTATGGGCTTAGATACACTTCCAGTGGAGGTGTAATGCTTCATGGATATACAGATTCAGACTGGATAGGCAGTACAGTGGACCGGAATAGTACTTCTAGATATTGTTTCAGTTTGGGTTCAGCTATGATCTCCTGGTCCAGCAGGAAACAGGGCTTCGTAACCCAGAGCACTGCAAAAGCATAATACATTGTTGCAAGTGTTGCTAGCAGAGAAGCAGTGGGGCTCAGAAAGCTACTTTAAGATTTGTTCAGTGCTGAGCTGGAACCCACAGTTATCCACTGTGATAACCAGAGTTGTATTAAGCTCTCCGAGAATCCGATGTTTCATGACAGATCGGAACACATTGAGATGAGATACCACTATGTTCGGGGCATGGTGCAGAAGAACATTCTCAGTATTCAGTATGTTCCAACGGCGGAACAAATAGCAGATATTTTTACCAAGCCTCTGTCATTGACAAAGTTTGTGTACTTTCGAGACAAGCTTGGTGTTACTGAGAATGCCTCTCTCGCTGAGAGGGAGTGTTGAAATTAATGCAGCTGCAAGAGCCATTCTCCGAGAGGATGGCATAAGACCCTAGCTGAGGACTAGGGCCCCCATTACACTCCTGGGGTTTCTTGGTATGATACCAAGCAGTGAGAACCATGGCAAAAGACCCCAGTGAGGGCCCCCAGTATATGACTGAGGTTCTTGGTCTAGGACCAAGCAGTAAGTCCCTAGATGTGTTCTAGGGTCCCTGGATGTGTCCCAGCCTTCCAGGGAATCCTTGCCTGGTGCTTGGATTGATCCTTGGATATGTTCCTTGCTGGTTGATGTAAGTCCCTAGATGTGTCTAGGGCCCCTGGATGTGTTCCAGAGAATCCTTGCCCGGTGCTTGGATTAATCCTTGGATATGTTCCTTGGTGGTTGGTGTAAGTCCCTAGATGTGTCTAGGGCCCCTGGATGTGTTCCAGGGAATCTTTGCTCGGTGCTTGGATTGATCCTTGGTCTTGTACCTTGGTGGATAAGACCCTAGATGTGTTTTAGGGCCCCCAGATGTGTTCTAGGGCAACCTGGTCTTGGACCAGGTAGATCTTGGTGAAATACCAAGTTGATGTGTGATCTTCTTCCTCTCTCCCAGGATGGTCCATGAGACCTAGGAGTGCTTATGAAGATGGACATGACACATTGTTGATGTACCCTCTTATGCAGTGATGATAAAGTTTATAAGTCATTATGAGACTCATGTGGGCATGTTTTGCCATTGTGGACCCCCCTTGACTTTGTCTTAAAAGGTTCCCCTTGTTGTCTTGCTTTTCTTCTTGTTTTATGTGATGGGGTTTTTATAATTCTTTAATTTAATTTAGTTGACATTTAATTAATATTCATATTAATTAAATTGTCAATATTTAATTATTTTTTATTTAACCCCAACCCCTCTCCTTAACAATAAAAGAAACCCTCCTCTCTAGCATTTGACACTACACTCACTCCTCTCTCTCCTATTTGTTGCGGCTACCTCAATTACATGCTCTTTGAGTTGGTGCGGCCTCTTCCTTTGGTTTATCAGTTTCAGATCTGAGTTAGCTTGCTTGGTTTTGTTGTTGGCTGGGAGCTTCAGGTTGATTCTGCTTGCTGGTTTAGATGTGTTGGACCTCTTCCAATCTGCCTATGCTCACTGCAATCTCTCCTGTGGCTGCCACGGACTGTCCCTTGACTACTTGAAGGAGTCGTGCACTATCCCTTGGCTGAGTATAGGTGTCGCGACCCTTCTTTGTGGTTGTCGCTGTGTGTGTGAGGCTACGAATGCCTCCCTTCTTTGTGGCTGCCGCTGTGTGTGTGAGGCTACGGGTGCCTCCCTTTTCCTGGCTGTCAATTTGTGACAAGGTTTGTTGAATCTCTCTTTGTTGTAACTACTTGTGGGTGCATTTACTCTTTATGTTTGTTAGTGTCTTCTTTTGAAGGGTTTTCCTACTTGTTGTTTCAGTTGTTGGTATCTTCCTTGGCTTGAAGGGTTTGACTGTTATAGTATATTACAGTTCAGTTTTGAGCAGCTATTGAGTGTTTACATCAACCCTTACCTACGGTCCTCTCCTTGGAAAAACTGTCTACCTATATTCATGATAGAGATGAAAACCCTAGAGTTTTGATCCATGAACTTTAAGCTGGTTTTCCGAGCATATTAAAAGGGATAACATCCACATGTGACAGGTACACCCTTCATTGGCTAGAGGTAAGCTAAGGTTTAATTTTTGCACTCAGAAAATTTTGTTTATGTTCAGAATTTATTTCTATATGTTCAGATTGTACAGTTTATACTTAAATATGTTTTAAGTCATTATTAATGTGTTGATCTATATCTGTATTAGAGAACAGAATTAAAAGATATCATTGTTTTCTCTATTTTTCCCTAAATCTAACAGATGGAGATAAGCCCGCAATGGGCTACTTGTATGAGACCATGGATAGGGCCAAAGAAGCCATCTGTGCCTATTATGATGACAAGGAGATGATGGATTTGAGAAACGACTACAAATATGGGGAGTGATTGATGAGCGATGGAACAATACACTTCATCGTCTGATTCATGCTGCAGAGATCTACCTCAATCCTGCATTCTCTTACTTGTGTGGTTTTAGATTTGATGTTGAGGTTATGGATGGGTTATTCTCATGTGTTCAGAGAATGGTGCCAAGTCATCAAGAACATATAGAGATTTCCAAAGAAATGGAAATATATAGGATGTTTGGTGGGACTTTTGGCTTTGAGATGGCTAGACCTGATAAGAACACCAAAATGCCAGGTAAACTTCATTAAATTTCAAATTTAAATGTCTCTTATTAGTTCTTAGTTCTAACTTCTTACTTTGTTGCAACTTTTAACTTTCAAATTTCAATGTCCTTTATTATGTTTCTCTTATTTGTTGTAGATGCTTGGTGGACAAGCTATGGTGGTAGAGTACCCAATCTACAAAAACTTGTCATTCAAGTGCTTAGCCAAACATGTAGCTCTTCAAGATGCAAGCACAACTGGAGTGCATTTGAGAAAATACACACCAAGAAGCACAACAGGTTACAAATTTTCAAATTAAATTTTTAATTCATTATAAATTATAATTTATTATTTTATGTCGTGTCACCCTCTAGAGTCTAGATTAACTATTATAAATTATAATATTATTATTATTAATTTATGACCCTCATACAGATTGGAATCCCAGCGCCTCAATGACATGGTATATGTCTACTACAATCTTCAATTGTGGGTGAGGCAGATTTTAAAAACACCTAATGTGGACACCATTTCATTGGATGGGATTGACACCACTGTTGCATGGAGGGTTGAGTCTGAGAGTCCTGTCTTGGAATTGATCCCTGATTGGTTACAGGAGGAGGCAGAGGGGGCAGTAGCAAAGAAGAGAGAGGTGGTGGAGGAGGAGGCGAAGGACGAGAATGTTACAGAGTAGAGTCAGCCACCATCTTCACGGACTCTGACAGAGGGAGTTGTACTTGGCAGTAGCACCCGTAGAGGGTACCAAAGTCTAGCTCCTGCTTCTTCTACAGGACGTTAGAGTCCAACGCTAGCCCCAAGGCCTTCTTCCTCTAAAGGAAAAGTCATTTCTAAAGTCATCACCTTTTCCCGTAAAAGGGGCAGAGGGAATCATTAGTTTATTTATCTGATTTCATTGTAGATGACTTGTGATGATGAGATACATCTGTCACTTATTATATTTTTTGATGATATTTTGAGGCTTTAGACTCGGGACATGATTTAATGTTGATCCGTGATGTATTCGAGTTTACTAGACATCTTATACATCTTATATATCAGTTCTCTTTTCATATTTATGTATAAATGCATTTATTTGATGTTGTTAATGCTTTAGATATTTAAAAATTTGAAAAAAATGAATATTTTTGTATTTTTTTCATTCTTATGACATTTTCCGATATTTTCCCCTATGTTGCCGATATTTTCGTTTTCGGACCTTTGGCGACATTTTCACCGACACGACATTGGTAACACTGTTTCAGAGTGCAGTTCAGTGTTGACGTCATATTAGATGGAAACCTCAATTTAACATTATCGTTCTAGCTCCTTAACACAAGATCCTTCCAGGGTAGTTTATTAGCAGTCTTATATATATCTTCAAGATCTATTTCGAAACAATGCCTTAGGAAGCCATTTTATGGTTCAAAAATCCAGAGCTTGACTTACCGATTACCGTTTATTTTGAAGAGTCGAAGCAGATATCATTCTGATCGGAGTATGTATAACAGCAATGATGACCCGTGCGCTTAAAAACCTTTGTAGAGTGGGAATCTTTAACAAAGCTTTTGTCTTTTGGCACGAAAAGCAAAAGCTTGGACATCCCCCTGATGTTATTACATATACTACTATGATTTCTGGTTTGGCTAAGTCTGGTAATATGACAGAGGACTATGATTTATTTGAGAAATTAAAAGCTAGAGGTTGTAAACCTCGTTCCGCTTGTTATAATGCCCTTGTAACTGGGCCAAGCAACGCAAACAGAGCAACGGAAGCATTCAAAGTTTTTGAAGAAACACGATTGGAAGGCTGTAAAATACGTGTTAAAAGTTGTATTATATTTCTTGATGCCCTTCACAGGGCTGAAAATATTGAACAGTCTGCCATCGTGGTTGTCGTTTTAAGGGAATCGGCAAAATCTCAGCAGGCTGCAAAATCTTTGTAGTCCTGGATTACATGAATCACTAATGGATAGTTTCTCAGATTCAGAGAATTACAGCTTATGTGCACTCAACGGGCACCCGGTTTAGAGACAGAAAGAGCAAATAAACATAAGAGTTGAAATGAAAACGGGAAGTACCTTGCAATCATTACGCACGTATTGGATCCCATGACCGGGATAAATCGTAGAGGAACAAAACCAGCACTTCTCGAGCCTCATTGCTCGACTGCTCTCCTTGTGCTAGTCCGAAGCCTTCCTCGAAACAATAATACCAAAATGTTGCGGAGTTATTAAACCTTCTTCACTCGAACAGACCTCCAGACCTCCTTTCCCTATAAATTCCCAATCAAAATACGTGGAAGCACCCCCAGCCCACTCGATCAAACTTACTGTAATGCTTGATTCCAACAGGCATGTCAAAGGGTTTTAGAAAAAATAACAGAATGAGAATCCTAGGGTTTATATGTTGAGGTCGCATTGCTCTGTTTTCCCTATATATATGCGTTTTCTTTTAAAACAATTCACTTTATTTTAGTGTTTTCACTATTTTGTGGGTTTCTCTTTAGGGTTCCTTTTCTTTCTCCCACTCGGTCCGAACGCGAAATTCCTCACTTTACAACGGCTGTTCATCCTATTCGCACGATAAATCCACCCCTTCCACGCGGCTATCCCATCCTATAATATTATCCAATCAAGCTAATTGTCTCACGTCTCGTCCATCTAATCCTTTAAAGCACTCGAACGCCCATCCCGTCAAACTTTCTTGGAGAACTACGAACCGCGATCTGACGTGTCATCCACCTAATCGTTTAAATGACTCGAACGCCCATCCCGTCCAATCAAATTTGAACCCGTCAGGGCCATTCCAAAGGGTTTTAGCTTGTGTTATTCAAAATTTCGCCTTAAAAAGGTTGATTTTTTAAATAGTCCGTCAACATTAATTTGACAATTCACCATAAAATTTATCTAAGCAAGTATCAAGTATTTTAGCATCTAGACCGTTCAAATTTGATTAGGATCGAAAAATGGATATGTAATGTGAAAATTTGCATAAAATAGTGGAAGTGTCTCCATCATGAACCTAGGTAATAACTTGTAGTGCATTTATGAAAGGACATTGTTATCTCCTATCTTAGGGATAATTAAGGAGATCATGTCTCGAGGCTCACAGGGCTTAGACATGGAGTGTCGAGCGTTGGATGACTTGAGCATGGCCCTGGAAGGCCCCTCTTTTCTTCAGTGCAACTCATCTATCAGCAGCAGCAGTACCCATCCCACCAAGTAGCAGTAAGTCTTGCTCCACGAGGTAATGAGTCTGGGTATCATGGTATGTGTCACTATGATTATTGAAGCACTTAAGTATGTTGCATTGAATTCTCCTTCATTTCATAATGTTTGCTTGGAATTTATGCTCTTTAACTTGTTCATACCTGGGAGGGTGACATGATGCCCTAGTAAGTTGATCTCCCTTTAAGATGAGTTGCCACTAGATGGATCTATGAAAGGTCATCGTCCATTCCCTCCATACTTACCACTTTCCATCATTATTCCTCTCATCTTCCCCCCACCTTGGTTGGGGCATTGGGTTTGCCACACTAGGAAGGGTTGTACCTTGCCGGAAGGGTTGTACCTTGCCTTGTGGGAAGAAGGGGCTAAAGGCCCAGAGAGTAAAAGTAGCTGGCAAGAGTTAAAAGCCGAAATGAAACCTTTGAGATGCTTCGCCCAGGGATTGCCGAGAAAGCAATAAAAAGCTTCTCAATAAGAAAAGGGAACCCATAAGATAAATCAAAACTCAAGGTACTAGTTGGTGGATGGGAGGTATCATCATGAGTCGACCTATTAGGACCATGGGTATGTAGTGGTATGACACTACCATCTATCAGGTCACCAAACCAGGGTAGTGACTCTTGGTGGTATAGCCAAAAGAAAGGGGGTCTCATCACGAGCCAGTCTTCTCATCTCTGTGAAATGCTTGTGGGTAACGTTGTCACCTCTGGTCACCAAGCCAGGACACCTCTAGTCACCAAGCCAGGTTAGTGTCCCCCGGCTCTTCCCTTGAAAAGAAAAAGACCAAAAGCAATAAAGCTAAGAATAAAAGGCGTTGAATGGGCTAGGAAACAATGGCATCCATGATAAGGTGCAACTTGCCCTCTATAAAGGCACCCACCACCAAGACCTACATTTTCCTATTATCATTGCACCTTGTGCCCAAACAATTCCCCCACGCCATTTCACACACACTTACATGACCTGGATTGGTTCTCACCTAGGAAACACCCCAAACTTAAGGAGGATTAGCCCAATAGGACATCCTAAGACCTTCTCCAAACCTGACTTGTTAAATTTCATAATGTCTTTGGGCATTTGTCTGGGTAAAGGGGGGTTTGATGCACATGTTTGGGTAATTTGATTATTAGATGTGATTGACATTGCTATGATCCATGTGACTTATGAACCCTTGGAGAGCGTACTTGTTGTTGTTGCAGGACTTTGCCCGATAAACAGGTACATATGGCGGAATGATTAGCTCGAACCTCTTGTTGGGTGCATGTGATAATCTCTATGTGTTGCATCGGGCGCGCAGGAGGGAGAAGCCCCCCATGCGGGGGTTCGGAGGCAGCGCCCCCGAGAAAAAAAAAATTGCCTCAGGAAACGTGTCACATATTTAGGTGGTTTTTCGGCACATGGTTTTTGCCGATGGTTTTCTATTTTCGGTTAAGGAATTAGGGTTGTTGACTAATCCAGGTCATTGGGGTAGGGTTTTGGATGTTGTTGGCATATTGTATTGTAAACAATGTAACATTATGAATGAATATAGAATATGTTGGTTTTCCCGGTTTAGGGTTTCAAGGGGAAAAATTTATGTGTAATGTCTGTATTTGCTATTGTATCATTTATGTTCTTTTGTTGAAAATATGTTTACAGTAAATATTGTACAAGGTTAAAATCTACACCTCCATGGGGCTGAAAGCCCACAGATGGCCATTGTGACCTCAACCAGGGGAAGAGATACACCAGAGACTTGCACCAAGAAGAAAGAAGGGCATTGCACCGGGGACACTCCGACAGACCTAGACTTAGGGGGATCTTGTCTTTCCACCCGGACATTGGCCTTTGGGAGCCCATGACATCACCTTTGTGACCCTAGACGTCATCGACAGTCAGGGTTTGCATTTACGAGGGCAGTTGTGTGCTAGTTGGCACGTGTGGCAACATTCAGGGCCTTTGGAGGCCAAACGTTCTGTATTTGAGGGTTAATGTTCCACCCTAGGGGCCTAACGTCACCCTAGAAAGGCATGACGTCACCCTTGGAGATGATATTAAGGTTTAATTAATGTCATTTATGTAAAAATTGGATTTTTGATGTAATTTGGCCAGGTCAGCCTTTTTATGACTTAATTTTTAATAAAGGTCATTGAAACTGTATAAATAGAGAGAAAATACTCTCATTTTTTCATCATCTCTCATCACACAAGTAGTGTGGTTTGAAATTTGTGCTCTTTTTTAGGGTTATTGGCTGAAATCTTAGGTGCACTTTCTCTTGGAGGCTAAATTTTGCAACTTGGATCATTTCTTGGTGAAGTTACTTGGCATTCTAGGGTTTTATGGCTTGATTATTCTTGGTGAATTAAGTAAATCTGCAACTCTTCATTTTATTTGAATGGTTTATGGTAAATTTGTTTATTCATGTTAGAGATTATGAAATCGCTTGCTTAACAAACCCTAAGAGTAAAGGACTTAATTTGCTACTTCTTTACTCTTCATTTGCTAGACTTTGCTAAGAAGATCTTGATTTAGGTGAACCTCTAGAGCCTTAAATACTAGCACTTTAGTGGTCATTACCTAGTCAAGTGTTGCTTCTAATACCTTTTAACAATCTAAGGAAGGAGGGTTTGCTACAGCCTAAAATTGCTTACACTCTAGCAAATTCATCTTTAGGGTTTGGATGTTAGAGGCCTTGAATGATCCGGAATCAGATCCAGAAGCCTGACAGGGTTTAAAAATGCTCAAAAATGAAAGTGCTCGGAATGCGACGAACCCAGCACCATTGCGTTCATCTCGTCTTCCTGATTCCGGTGGTATATTTACTTCGTCAAACGGGCTCCGTATGAGCAAGATATCACGTTCTTCTCGAAAAGCCAAACAAGTAAAAAAATGGATGACTGTACAGTCCATACAGTCCACGTGGCATGCTGACTGTGCAGACCGTACGGTCCATACAGCTGACGTGGCAATCCCGGAAAGAAACACGTGGCATCACCAGGAGGCGACACGTGTCAGGCAAATTTGGACGTACGGGCAGACAGCTGGACCAATCCAGGGGTGACATGTGTCACCATTGTAAGGGTGACACGTGGCACGGATAACGTCAGCAGCTGACGTGGCAGACTGACAGGGCAGTACGGCAGTTGACGTGGCAAGCGACGTGGATGAATTGGCAATTGACACTTGGCGTATGATGGTTGGTTGTTGAAGTGCCACGTGGCCCAGTCATGGGCTGCCACGTGGCACCTTGTGGTTGGCTCTTCGATTTTTGGTAAAATTGTTGTGGTTTCGCTGGGGTCGAACCCGCGACCTCCTTCCGGGCAACGGACTGGCAAGACCGGGCTAACTGCCCGGCCCGAGGGTGTTCCTTGTTATGGTTACAGCGCACATTCTATTTGAATTCGTTCGAAGGTTTAGTCGACGGTAAAAAGGGTCGAGGCTTAGTGTAATGATCCCAAGCCAAATTCTTTCTTGGAATCACTAACTACTACTAATTTATTGAGTTTCTAAGTGCATACAAGATT
>CBVK0100069911.1:0-14632 GCA_900067695.1 Picea abies
ACAAGATGTTGCAAATGGAATTTAACACTCCCTAACACAAGATGCTATTGTGTGTTTTGTGCTTTTGGAGAGTGTATCTCTCTTCCTACTCCAAAGCACTAGCCTAGCTAGATGTTGTTGTAATAGAACCCTAGAAAAGAGTTACTAGTTAAATTTTATGATTGCGCAGTGTTCTTGAGAGCTGTTGTTTACTCAAAGGAAACGGAGATGAAACTTATGTTGTATGACTCTGACCCAACAATGCATGGATGAGAATGAAATATATCACTTTTCGTTCAATGAATCCTATGTATGGGAGGGAAAGGAAAGTTTTCCAGATCAACCTTGAACTACAATGCAAAATTTCCTTTAAAATGCAAATGCAACAAATCACGCATCAATAACAATTATCTATTGCTTCTTTTTCAATAATTTCAACAATTGATTTTCAATGTTTTCGAAAACGAAAATGATTTTTTGAAAGAAAAAATTTATTCACTTTTCAAAAAGGACCCTCACCATGCCAATGAGAGTACAGAAAATCAAAAACCAATGAACAAGCAATGATAAAAATCCAAATCACTCTTTCAATGAAAACAAAAATAACAAGCAAACCAAACTAGTCTTTCCAATTGCAAAAAAAATGTGATCTTTCAAACAATAAGCAAATGATAAAGACCAAGAAACTCAACTTTCAACCGATCACCGGTCCTTAACCAATCAAGCACACGTAGATTTCGAAATTAGAGAATATGGTTATGCTAAGAAAAGTCAAGAAACGAAAGTCAAGACAAAAGTGACAAGAAGAGCCTTGAAATTCTAAGACTGTTCATACATGAAAACGAAGACAAGAAAGACACCAATCAATGGTCCAAGAAACTCTTATGAGGCACCTAGACTAATCTGGGCAGTTGAAGATGCCAAAACTCAAATCCAAAATTTTGAAAAAATGAGTTCGCAGGCTGGCAATACTACACAGTGCGAGAATTAAGCATTCTCACAGGTGCCCCTTGAGTAGAGTGTGAGAACCTCACACTGAACCTAAAGGCAAGATGCGAACTCTATAGATTCTCACAGGCTACAGTGAAGTGCAGTGCGAGAACCTCTGAAACTAGTCAAATTTTTGGAGAATGAAGCAAAATTTGAAAAGGATTCTAGACCCAGAGGGTCTATCAGGATATCCTAAAGACTCAGAGATTGATAGGAAAGGAGAAAAGTAAAACAAGAGAAAATGGCCACAAAAAAATACCAAAAGCCACAAAGAAAATGGGATGATCCCCAGTGGAGTCGCCAATTTTGTTATCGGACTAATCGGTAGGTGTGGACACTAACAGATCTCCCTAGATCGACCTGGATCTAGAACAAAATAGGACAGGACATGACTCTTTCTATAAGTTTTGACCATTGAATTAGCTAGTAAGAAGGAACAAGTAACATACCTTTATATCGCTTCCTAGGGTCTCTGTTGCTCCCACTTCACTCTGGTGCTCTCGTGAGATCAAGACCAAGACAACACAAACCAACCAAAGTGAAGATAGAAAAATATATTCAATTGTCAAACCTATGTGTATGATCAAGGAGTTACACAATAAACCGAGAATATCTTTATGGGAAAGGGACATGCCACTATATTATATTAATTGAAAGTAAAAATTACAACCTAATAGCCTTGATGTCATAAGCTTCCTTTCGATGGCTCTTGGCTCCAACACACACACTTGCTCAATCTTTGCATGAAGAAGATCAAATCCTCTTGATAGACTTGCTAGAGTCTCCAAGCTGTTGTTCAAGCTAAGTCCTTCACACAATTCTTTCACCAATTCTCCAATGAATCTTTCTTAACCTTTTCCATGAGAATTCCCTCAATATATAGGAGAGAATGAGATAGTTACTTGGATAAGAATGATCCCAAAATATCAAGGAGTCCAGTACAAGGATAACAATTCGAATGCCAACCCATTCTTCTAGAAGATTCCCTTCTAGAAACATCGAGAATTCATCTTTTTCCATGCTTTAGGAAGAGTTCACACCCTGGCTATTCAACACAGTGTGAGAAGTTCGTACCCTAGCTTAAGGCAGCCTACGAGAATTAGGCATTCTCGCACCCAAATATATTAGCAACTTGCGAACCTTCTTCAAAAATGAGTTTTCTGGGAAGAGATGAAAGTAACTTTTCTCAGGAGAAAGTTCTTATGAAGAACCTGAATACACCATCATCAATACATCATCATGACGACCAAAATCATGGGTAACAACTACTTTGACCTTTTGGGGCTTCTAGATGACTCATGAGGGTTCCCCAATTTCACATGTCCATAAATCTCTAATCATGAGGAGTTATGTGGTGTTCCACATACCACTGGAAATGGAATGACATGTACTATCCATACAGAATATTATTACCTACAAATATATTAAAACTCATACCATTAACCATCAAAAAAACTTGGGTCCATTACCCAAACCTTTCTCCAACTTCACATGGCCATAACTCTCTAATCGTGAGGAGTTATGTGGCATTCCACACACCACCGGAAATGGCATGACATGTACTATCCATATGGAATAGTCTTACTTGAAAATATATCAAAACTCATACTACTATCCATCAAACAAACTTGGTTCCATTACCCAAACCCTTTGTGCTACCTAAATTTTCTACCAGACTTTCTTCAAGGGTTGAAATCAATGACAACCAAGCCAAATAATCAACAATATCCCCCTTTGGCATTGATGGAAACACTCTTATGCAATATTGAATTCATATCACTCATGCTCCCCCTGTGACCATCGCCCCCCCTGAAACCATGCATCTTTCTCTTTCTCTAAGCCTGCATATGATAAATATCTCCCCCTTTGTCATCAATAGAAAAGGTATTTTTCCATATGGGGCTTCTCCCCCTAATTGAACGGTCCCTGGGGATACTCCCCTGACTAAACTCTTCTTGAAACTGATATCCCAACCTAAATTTTCCTCTTTATGGTGCTTCCTCGTGTAGATCTAAGACATATAAGATAATCATTAAAAATCATTCATTTTGGAGTAGAAATTACTCGGAGCCTCTCGCAAAGATACTCAAAGGCTTCTCTTGGAAGTGGTTTTGTAAAGATGTCTGCCACTTTTTCTTTTGTGCCCACATATTCAACTCTATTGTTCTTCTCTACAACCTGTTCTCGTAGAAAGTGATACTTTATTGGAATGTGCTTCATCTTGGAGTGAATCACTGGGTTCTTTGAGATATTGATGGTGCTTCTATTATCACAATAGATTGGAATGGGATCATCATACTCAACTTGTATATTTTTCAAAGTTTGTTTCATCCACAGAACCTATGTACAACATGTTGTTGCTGCAATATACTCTGCCTCGGTTTTAGATAAGGATACTAATGATTGTTTATTGCTTAACCATGCTACTAAACACTCACCCAAGTAGAACATTGCTCCACTGGTTCTTTGTCAGTCATCAATGAAACCTGCCCAATTTTCATCTATGTAGGCAATAAGTGATAGATCCTTTCCTTTTGGATACCATAATCCAAACTCTTTTGTTCCTTTGAGATATCGGAAAATCCTCTTCACTGCTAATACAAGTGATTCCTTTGGTGCTGCTTGAAATCGTGCCACCTCTCCAGCTGCCTGCATTACATCTGGTCTGGATGTTGTAGTAAGCTACCAATCATTGACCTATATTTCCTCTGGTCTGTAGACTTTGAATCATCATATTTTCTCAACTTGCAATTGGTGTGCATAGGAGTGGTAACTAGTTTGCAATCTTCCATTCTGAACCTATTTAGAATTTCTCTAATATACTTAGTTTGAGAAATAAAAATTCCTTGGTTGATTTAACATATCTGGTGACCCAAAAGGAAGGATAGTTCTCCAAGTAATGACATTTCAAATTCATTTTGCATATCCTTTGCAAATTTCTGTCTTAACCTGTCATTAGTACTTGCAAAACAATATCATCAACATAAATTTCAATTAATAAAATACTACCTTGAGTTACCTTGATGTAGAGGTTGTTGTCTAGGCTTCCTTTCCATAGTTCGTAGGCAGTTTTGTCATTTTTGTTTCTGAGCATTACTCTGTTTTGAATGTGAATTGTTGTATGCACTGCATGTGTCCAAAAAATATCTATAAATTTGGAATCCATTAGCATTGTTTGAGCCATTTCCTATGTAATTATCATCCATTATGATAATTTTCCTTTTTCTCTGAACCAATCTATGAATCCATGCTCTCGTCCACTTTCATATATCTGTCCAAACTTGTTAAGTGTTCTTACAAATCCATCTTTGTCCATAATGTCCAAGACTCTACTTACGCAACTATCCATAATGTTGACCCATTTATCACTATACTATCATGAAGTCTTGTTGAATATATCAAACTGTACATCTGCTAACTGACTACTCTGAATCTATCTTCTCAAACTCTGCAATTTGCTAGAAGGATGGTTCTTTGGTATGTCAAAAATATCACATAGACTCCCCCTGTCTTATATTGATATTACTTGGGACTATATAAGCCGGATGGCTTAGAACAATTCCTACTCTTATGTGTATTCATCATCATCTTCATTGGTAGATTCATCACCTCTCTGAGCTCTAACTTATTTCTTTATGTCTGTGGATTCATCTTTCACTACAATGCATGAAAGTACAATCTCTTGAACATGTTCCTTATTTACCTATCCTTCTTTTCTTTCGGTTATTTTCCAAACCTTTATGTATCTGACATCTTTATTTTTCTCTGTAGAATTTTCTTCATCTTGTTTTATTGCTAATCTTGCGATCTCTGGGACCTGGTCTCTGTTCACTTGTTATTCGTTTTTTCTTTTCCATACTTTCTTATATCTAATATCAGTGTTCTCTTTCATGGAAGTATCGATCATGCTTCTACAATCACTACCTATGTGCCCATAGTTATGTCATTTGTAACATTTAATGTTAAGTGGGGCCACATAGGCATTTGTTGTTTGAACATTTCTTTTATAATCCCTGCAATTTGCAACCTTATGTCCAAAATTAGTGCAATAAAAACAATGACCATAAAAGAAATTTGCATACCTTGGAGTGAATGATCTTCTTTTTGGTGTAGTCCTTCTGAATTTTTTCCTTGACTGATCATGATCATGATTGAAGCTTCTTTGTGGCTTGAACATGAATGGTCTTCTTGAAGATGTATCTTCAATAGTTTTGTTAGATTTTGGTTGACCATGATTCCTTCCTTTGAGTACGCCTGTATAACTCTTTCTATTTTCTTTATTCTTCTTTTCTAGCAACCTTGAGTGCTTCTCTTCATTCTCTATAACTGATGTGGATGCTTCTTTCTCTTCAACGTTCTTGTTGATCTTGATGATTTCACTTCTCAATGTGACAAATTATTCTTCAAGCTTCTCTACCTCTTCTTCTTTCTTCATTATCTGAGACTTCGTGACTTCTTCTATTCTTTTCACTTCTTCAAGTTGAATTTTTAATGTGATTATTTATTCTTCAAGTCCTTTCTCTTCTTGACCAAACTTTGTCTCAAGTTGTTTTATATCATTAGTTATTTCCTTAAGATGATATGTCAATATCTTCTCTCTCATTTTTGTTTCTTCCTTCTGTGCTGCTATGTTGGCTTCCAAATACTTCTTTTGATATTCAAGATTTTCTTCGATCTTTCTGGCTTCTTCTAGTTGAGTTCTTAAGTTCTCGATGACGTGTTGGGATTCTTAAAAAATGTGAACACTTTCCTTTTGTTTCATCAATTCTTTCTTGAGTGACTTGTTTTCTTCTCTTAGTTCATCTAAAGCACTAATCAATTTTTCTTCATAATTGTTTTCCTTTTCAATTAGTTTTTCTATCTCATTTCCTTCATGGAATTCTATTTCAAGATGTCCATGTTTCTCACAATTAAATCAAAAGAACATACCACTGGTGATTATGTACTCTTCATCTTCTAAATATGTTTGACATGGTGAACATAATTCTTCTTGATATGTATCTGCATCTTCTTTTCCATCTTTTAAATTTGTGATGGGTGAAGAATATATGTCATGTAACTTATCCCAAAGTTCTTTGGCTGATGAAAATTTACCAACCTTTTCTCTTACCAGATTAGGTAATCCTTCCCAAATGAAATCCATTGCTATTTTGTAATTCTTATTCAATTCCTTCTTGGTTGCAGTCTTTGCCCTTTTTGAACTATCATATCCTGTAACAACTGATAGCCAAATATAATGTCTTTGTGCCTGTAAAAATACTTTTGTCCTTATTCTCCACATCTCATACTTTAAACCATTCTAACCATTAAACATTGGTACTCCATTCTCAGAATAATCCATGATCTCCTTCCAGTGGTTAAATTGTTTCCTGAAGGAACCAGCTCTGATACCAATTGTTGGATTACTAAGAGGGGGGGTGAATTAGTAATAGAGAAATTTAATCATTTTTCACCATAAAATGAAACTGTTATATCAATGTAATATTATCATCAAATAGTTGCGAAGTAAATAAACAATGAAAAAATGAGCAATCATACACATACACAGTACACCAGTACACCAATGTTTTTATGTGGAAACCCAAAGTGGGAGAAAACCATAGAACGTTTTTTCTTATATGTCTTTAACAATTACATTCATTTAAAGCACCAACTTCCTTTGTTTTCCAGCTGCAACTAGAAGGAGGCTCCAACCCCTTGGTTTCTCAGGCTACAACCTAAAGGAAGCTCCAACTCCCCAATTCTCTAGCTACAACCAGAAGAAGGCTACAAGCCCCTATGTTCTCTGGCTACAACCGGAAGGTGTCTACAACCACTTGTCCTTTCCCCATCCAACCATCCTGAAATATAAGTAGAATGATGGAACCACTGTCACACTATCACTATGAGATATACTATTTTAAACATGTACCAATCAACCTGTAATCAACCCATACCATAAACAAATGCACCAACAATGCACCAACCTATACCAAAAACAAGTGCATCAACCATGCACCAACCTCTACCTCAACCTGTAATCAACATGTACCATAAACAAGTGCATCAACCATGCACCAAACTATACCTCAACCTATACCATCAACGAGTGCATCAACCATGCACCAAATATGTACCAATCATGCATCAAATACACATAAACTATGACTCATCAAGATGTACCAACATATCATGCATCAAATACACATAAACTATGACTCATCAAGATGTACCAACATCATCAACTATACACCTCATGTATGTGCCAACGCATCAACTACTTGTCTCAACCATGTACCCAACATGTACCTCAACCATATACCAAATACATATACCAATATAACCATCAAAAGTTCTCTAGCAATACATCACACTATCCATAACCAAATACCATAAACCATTACACGAAACCATGTGCCACAACCTCACTGTTATACAACCTCTATCTGTAACATACCTCAACCAAAATCCCTCATCAATTTCATCATCCAATTATGATTTGTAACTCTATAATAGACCTGGTGTATATGATCACATACCTACAAACCTTCCTTAATTATAACAACAAGAGACTATCATTTTCATCAAACTTTACTTTAGTCTCACATGACTAATTTTGGATTAGTCAAAAACCCTAACTTGCAATAATCATAAATATGTACCTATAATGAAAAAAGATATGAAAATGGTATACAATTTTCTTCAGTGTATTTTATGCAATTCCTCCAAATTTCACTACCTAGAACCTCTCAAAAAATAAGTTGTAGCAAAAATGGCATATCTTGTTGAATTTTGGCTTATTCTAGAGAGAAAACTTATAGAGCATGCCTTGCACAGAATATTTGTTGTGTAGATCTAAAAATTGTACACAGAATACTAAAGACTATACTCTAATTAATACATTTGGTCTTACTAAGTTTGGATCTATTATGAAGAAGTTGTGATGTTTTTATCTGAAATACATGTTTTAGACTAGTTTCAGAACTAGCCACAAACCCTATTTTCCACAGTGTGTAACTCCAAAAATACAAAGACCCACAAGATGAAATTTGTATCAAAGATACTTACATATGTTTCCTCAATTCCCTCCCAATTTCATGGTCTGAATCATTCTAGAAAAAAAGTTGTTGCGAAAATGTTGAGATGACATGTAAATAAGATACCTTAGAAAGCATCATCAAAAGAATTTATCCTCCCTTGAATTTCGGCCTTATTTACTTCACCTTCCCTATGAAATTTGGCTTAGATATCCTTTGGTTACCTCAGTCACCTGTAGATATTCAATATGCTCAAGTGTGATTAAAATGAGAGACCCTTGCCTCTTATTTATAATTTCATGTAGCTTCCTCAAGGGGTTACCTAAGTAACCCACTTTCCTTATTTTAGGGTTAACCCACTTCTAACCACTTGTCCACTTAGTAATTTCTCCATTAACTTTATTATTTAAATAATTTCTTTTTTATTCACTTTGACTTATAGTACACTCATCGCTTCACTTTATTATTTACCTTCTAAAATATCTTAAACCACTTTGATTACTTTAACTTTTTGAGGCTTCTAGATGACTCATGAGGGTTCTCCATATTCACATGGCCATAACTCTCTAACCATGAGGAGTTATGTGACGTTCCACGTATCACTGGAAATTTCATGACATGTACTATCCATATGGAATAGTCTTACCTGCAAATATATCAAAAATCATACCATTATCCATCAAATAAACTTGGGTCCATTACCCAAACCTTTGTGCTACCGAAATTTTCTACCAGACTTTCTTCAAGGGTTGACATCAATGACAACCAACCCAAATAATCAATACCTTTTGTATGTTTTGTATTTCATACTTATAAATGTTTTCTCTATTGAAAACCCCCACCAATACTTAACCACTTTTCATTTTCTTTGTGGAATGGCGGGATCATCGGGATGCATTTTATTTTCAATTTATAGTTGTAAATCCATCCACCCACAGTCTCATACTTAGTCATATTTCAAGAACTAGGGAAGTGAAGTTCAGACATATCTTCAAATTTTCCTCTCCATTTCTCCACCCGTCCATTATTTCATACTTAGTTTTATTTTTCAACCACAGAAGAGAGACTCCATTCATCATGTCGAAAAAAAAATTGTTCCTTGTCCGCCCGATATTCAATACTTAGTATCATTTCGAAAAATTTCTACAACTATGGAAGAGAGACTCCTTTATATCTAATTCTTGATATATATCTTTTTCCACTCCGTTGAATCTCTTTCCCATGTCACAATAACCAAGAAATCATTTAATGCATGTCTTATGCAAATTCAATATTTGGATAAATATTGAAGGACCAATATTAAATGGTGTTTTCCTTGAGACTAACCTCTTAATTTCAAAATTAAATTCACCTAAATCTTCTCCCAAAAAAAAAGATTCATTGTTAATACTAAAAAGAAAAGATTTTTTTGTAATTGCAAAAGTACTATGCATATACCTTGATCAGAAATTTTTAAGAAATATGGCGAGAAGAAGGGAAATATTTTTCGGTGACACATGGAATAATTTTGTGTGAGAAGACCCACAAAACCATTGGTCAAAAGTTTACAGGTCTTATGATTCATTACCAAGAGAAGAAAGGAAGGTTAATAATATATGGACATCTGGGATAGTCCGAGCAGGGTGTGCTCCATAGTTTTTTGACACCAAAGATTTGGTGATATGGTGCACTGTTAATTTTGAAAAGGATCAAAGAACTATTAAAATGAATGGATTCTCACCAATCTCTCTCGCACCACCAAATTTTAGTCGAATGCTTAAATTTCAAAAGATGAAAGCAATATTCAAAGTTGAAGAAGTTGAAAATTTCATTAAAGCTAAAAATGGTGGTAGGGATGTGTTACTGTAATGTCTTGAATACCCAGCGACAATGTCGGAATATTTATCAGCAATACAAGTCAAACAACTAAAAAAACCCTATAAAGAAATGGCATCTTGGTTTATGGCTAGAATACTTGGATTGGAGTCTACTGCTACCATTCCCCGGTTGGCCCTTTATATTCTACATTATTTTGTTCAAGGAAAGAAAAATTTTGGGTGGTCGAGAATTATATCTCCAAAAATATCCTTTCAATTGTCAAACTTTAAAAAAGATAGGAAATTCTACAAGTCTAGATATTTGGTCTTTGTAATTGTCGATTGTCATGAATTTTAGGGTTGCATTTATTGAAACAAGTTGATCTCAAAATAGACATGATTTACACATGGTATCCTTCTCTCTAGAAACAAAGAGCAATGTATCATTTCTATGAAACTTATATTTTTTTTTTTATCTTCTTTTAAAAGGCTCATGTTTGGAAAGAATACTACAAGGTTGTCATTGGAAAGAGATTCATTCTTAGACCAAAGGGGAACATTTGAATCTAAATAAAAATGTAGTATAATCGGAATTTATTGTTCCTGGGAACCCCCAATTTATCTCTCATTCTATGTATCATACATAATTTTCATAATAGAAGTCTGTAGGCAGTGTAAAATCTGGTCAAATTTCTTTTGTTAAAGAAATAAAAAGAAACTCATCTAATTGTCATGGAAAGTTGGTGAACTCACGGTAAAAAATGCTTCAAAATTTGATGAATTCACGACTCAATTTGATCTATTCAACCTAAAACATCAGATTTAAAATTGAAAGGAACATCAACGTTATTGACTGAAGTTAGAAATTGTGTTGAATAAAATATCGAAAAGAGAATGACTCTTATCCTGGAAGCATGGGATATTGGAAGCAATATTGTTTCTTTTGGTTCTAAGATAAATAGTTTCATAGAATTTCTTCAAAGTGGCTTCAAAAATGAAGAAGGATTTTATAAATATGTTTTCACCACTTTTATATTGAAGGTTTCAAATGTGACTTATTTAAAAACAAAAGAATAATATTTGTCTTCTCATGCTCAGGTAAAACAGTTAAAGGCATGCTAGATTAAAAAGATGTAGATTCTGAGAGAATTTTTAGATGATTGTGATGTTGTGGAAACCAAAAAGGAATAGTTGTATTGCATATTGACCAAAACAGACTTAGCAGGAAGCACATGGGAGGTACAGGATCCAAATTTTATAATAAATTCTATTTTTATGAGAAGGCTGCAATTTGAGAACACATGTAAATTTTAAAGGGGGTTTCAGCTGAAAAGTTTAATAGTATAATAGAATACAATGAAAATAAAATTGAAAGTTGGTTGGTGAGTTACTCAAATAAAAATGAAGATATTTAATCTTCACTTCATCAACTTTCTTAATTTTTAAGGGAGTTAGAAGGCATGTTATTTGATATAAAAATTAGACATGAAACAAATGTTGCACCATTGAAAGATTACATATACGATTGGTTATGTTATCACATGAAGTTGTCAAGGGAGGCCTGTAATTGTTGTTAATACCTAAGTCTGCACCCTTGCCTCATCTCTCTCTTTTTCGTATGCCAGTCCTAGAATTTTTCCCTTCTGACTGGTAAAGTCAATCTCCCTTTTTTTTATGAACCTAGTTTCCCTTGGTGTCTCACTTGACTGAGACTCAGTCCAAAGTTTTTTTGTTTCTCTGGAAGGATAAACACTTATCAGGATGTGGGTGCAAAGTACTAGCCATATGGTTTTCTTGAGCTCATACAAATTCATCCAAGTCCTTTGTTGATACAGGTGACAACCATGAACACAAAGCGCAGTGGTCAAAGGCAGTCCATTTGGTCTGAAATACAAGCAGTGGGCACATTCATGTTTCAACGAAAGAGATCTTGGGGTTTTTCAGATCAACGACCATGCTTCATTTCAACACCGCAACATGCTCAAGTGTTAAAATCCTTGAGCAGGCTGAAATCTAAACCACGGTATTGCGAGAGAGATATGTGGCAGAAGGTGGTAAGTTTCAAGCCCAAAATTGGTGTGGGTCCAAACCGCTTTCGACGACCCCGAAATCACGTGCTCATTTAGCGTTGAATCCAATAGCGGCATGTGGTCGCCCCCTAGTCATCACGCCTTGTCTTGATCCCAAGGGGAAATTAGTTAATGAGGAAGGACTCGTAGTTGAAACCTCAAATCCATCCATAAATAGAAGGCATGGAGGGTCTGGCCATCGAGATGGAATTGTCAGCTAGAGGTACTATGATGGACGATTTTTTCCTGCAGGCCCACACTAATCTGAGCTTACGTCTGACAAAAGGATACACGCACAGTCTGACAAAAGGATGCATATATGAAAATCCTTGGACATGATGTCCAACTCATGCCCCTAGCGGTTGTCCACTGATATGAGCATAAATAGATCATTTTAAGAATTTGTTAAGGTCGATGGTTGAGAAGAGCTCCCTATTTTGTAATAGTTTGATAGCAGAGTTGTTCTTTGATTATGTATGAGACCTGAGACTTTCTCATTAATAGAAACCAATTTATTTTGTTATCTTGTTTCCTCTTGTGTTGAAACACTCGTGCATGGATGATCCAGACGATATGTTGTAGTTGTATTGTAATGGAGGTTTGATTATAATGCTACTATGATCTGTTTCAGTATTTTCTTTCACTGCCCTATTTCCTCTTATGTTGAAATGCTCGTGCATGGATGATCCAGACGAGATGTTGTAGCTGTATTGTAATGGAGGTTTGATTATAATGTTGTTGTGATATATTTTAGTATATTAAACTTAAGTTCAAGAGTGCTCTTGTGCTTGAATTTTTCTGAACCAAGCTTCTTGAAAGTTGGATGCTCATGGCAGACTTGTCCAGTTTCCTCACTAAGTATTCCTCCTTCTCACCTTTAACTTTAAACCATTGACTGAAGTGAATGATAAGCTCATTTTATTATGCATTGCTAGTCTCGTTTTCAGTGTTAGAACATTATTATATTGAGCTTTCTCCATTTGACCTCCACTCATACTCCTACCTCCACAAACATTTTTATAGGTACTAGGCTTATCCTCCTGCAATCTGAGGGTCACTCTCATTGCTAACATTATTGGTGTCATTTTCGGGGAACAAATTGAAGACATTTTCCTGGGATTGAATGACAAAGAAATTTTGATTATAAAGGTGCATTAGACCTTGAAGATTCCAACTTGCACCTGACAACTCCATTGTTTCAGTTGTGGCTCCTAAAGGTAGACAGATGAGGTATACTCCACAACTACCTCTAGAAACACTTGAAGTTGACCTAGAGAAGATTATCAAGAAGGAAATACCTCTCAAGAAGTAATTTTAGTTGTTGTACCAGGTGATTCTAGTAATTTACATGATTCTTCTTTTAAAAATCCAGTAGTTGTATTCAATTCTCCTTTTATACCATCTGTTGGAGTTTCCAGAAGTTTATATTTTGAAAGATTTCTTGTTGAAATCCCCCCTTCTAGTCTTCATTGGGAAGGAGAAAGTTTTGAAACCCATGTTTCCCCTGATATTGTAAAGTGGTTTAGACCAAGGAGCTTAGAATATTTTCCCACTTTATATAAGGATTTATAGGGAAGCACAACTTGCTTACATTATCAGTGATGAAGAAAATCCGACCAACCACCCCATTTTTGCAGTTAATATTGATCTAGGAACCAATATGTTACAACTCATTGATGCTCCTTGAACACCTATTGAAATCATAAAGAAACCTATTACCTCTTGTGAAGATCCTCCTCCAAATACCTTTGTTTGGAAGATAATTTTTTATGGATCCTCTTCTAGGGAGAGTGTTGGTGTTGGGGTAGTCTTTATTTCCCCTACCCAAGAGACCATGTCTCTGTCTCACAAGATTGAATTTGAAACAACAAACAATGTGGAAGAATATGAGGCTCTTGTTTTGGTTTTGAGGGATTCCAAAGACATGAAGATTGAAGAGCTAGAAGTGTTTTGAGATGTTGAATTAATTGTCCATCAAGTCAAAAATATGTATCAAGATAAACACCCAAGGTTAAGGACCTACAGAAATGAAGTCTGGGATCTTTTTGATAATTTCTTCTTCGCTTTTAATATCTCATTTGTTCCAAGAGAGGAGAACACTATGGAAAATTCCTTGGTTGTTTCAGCAAGTAATTCTAGGGTTCCTTTGCCCCCCAAACTCAAGTATGAGGTAGAAGTAAAGTATAGACCCTCTATACCTGACAATGTAAAACATTGGAAGGTTTTTGAGGATGATATTGAGATAAAAATATATCTTGAGACTGTGGATGAGCTTTTATCCTTACATATTGATAAAGATCATGATGTTGAAGAAAGCCCTCATGCTGATATTTTTCTGAATGAAATTGTTGACCATCATATTGTTCAGTTACCCGGTAACCATATTCCAAAGGGACTTCTCCCCTTGGAGAGATTGTTTGAAATAAATGATGTTGTTGTAAATGTTAAAGATTCAACTAAAAATGTTGATGTGACTGAATGCAATTTGGGAATAGAGGAAGACCCAAAATATGTTAAATTTTCTAGCAGCTTATCAAAGGAACAAAGGGCTGAGTATGTCAAGCTTTTGAAAGAATTTTCGGATGTGTTTTCATGGAAATATAAATATTTAAGAACATATGACACAAACATCATTGAACATAAGATCCCTTTGAAAGAGGAGACCAAGCCTTTTAGGCAAAAAATCAGACAGATAAATCCCATGTTGCTGCCTAATATAGAAAAGAAATGAAAAGGTTGTTGGATGCCCAAATCATCATTCCTTTGGTGAGATCGGAAGAGC
>CBVK0100069912.1:0-14632 GCA_900067695.1 Picea abies
GATATTCCAGAAGTGTATGGTCTGTTTTTAAGCAGGGATTGGTCGGAGCAGCTACACGGCTATTTCGCGACAGACTGGTCGCACCTATGGCTTCCAGAGAACGACAAGCCCAACAAGATCAAGGTAACTTGTGAACGCTACCTCAAGTTCACGGTCATGGATTTGAACGACCCCAATGAACCATTCACACCTTCTTTTGATTCACCCGAAGTACAAGGGATGGATACCTTTTTCGATAATTTCATGGCCGAGGCTTCAGCTGTCACCAACCCAGAACAACATTCTGAGATTGTGGCATACATGCAGCCAACAACTCATGCACAACGGTCTCATGCACCTGATAAAAATCAAATTTGGTATCTTTATTTTGACAGGTCAAAGTATAAAGAAGGAACTGGTGCAGGCTGCGTTATTATTGACCTGGCAGGTAACAAGACATTGATTGCATGTAGGCTTGAGTTTGAATGTACTAATAACACCGCAGAATATGAGGCTTTGCTGCAAGGTCTCACAAAAGCTTTAGATATGAACATTCAAAACTTGACCATTTTTGGCGACTCCGAAATCGTGGTTAGACAGGTAAGAGATTCTATCCACTGTCTGCCTCTGCATCTTAAAAGCTACCAATGCGAGGTATGGAATTTAATGAATAAATTTTCTACTTTCAATATAAATTCTATTCCTAGATTGAATAATTTCGAAGCTGATCTATTAGATAATGTAGCTTCCAAACTCTTTCCTATAGAAGGCTTATCCCCGGATGCATTCTCCGTCGAACTGTTGTTCAGACCATCAGTGCCTGACAACATCACGAACTGGAGATTCTTTGACGACGATCAGCAGATCATTAGCTTCCTGCACATGGAAGAAACCTTTCAAGGTGCGGTGATCGACGAATGCACTCACGACGACAATTTGCGTGATTTCACGGTAATACCAGATTCGAGAACTCCTCAATCTTCATCGGACATGGTAAATTCGATCCCTAAATCTGTAGTTAGATTAGAGAAATTTTACGATCTTAAAGATAAATTTAAAAAGTCAGTCAACTGTAAAACTAATAGTTCCTTTTTATCTTATGAAAAAGTAAACTTAGGAACTAATGACAATCTGCAGTGCATTAATTTAGGGTTGGGGTGTTCTCAACAAGAAAAAGTTGCATTTATTAAATTGTTCAAATAATTTAAAGATGTCTTTTCATGGACGTATGAGGACCTTAAAACTTTTGACCCTAACATCATACAACATGTCATTCCTATGAAACCCCAAACCTTACCCTTTCAACAAAAATTGAGAAAAATGCACCCTAAGCTCAAACCGACCGTTAAAAAGGAATTGAATAAGCTCCTAAATGCTAAGATAATTTTCCCAGTCAGGCACACTCAATGGGTTTCTAACCTTGTCCCTATTCGGAAGAAAAGTGGGAAAATCCGACTATGCGTCGATTTCCAAAACCTTAACAAAGCATCTAACAAAGAAAACTATCCCGTCCCACCCATGGAACAGATCCTTCAACAGGTATCTGGTTCTGAGAGGCTATCCTTATTGGATGGTTTTTCGGGGTATAACCAAGTCCTAATGTCTCCTCCAGACCAACTTAAAACTACCTTTCGCACCCCATGGGGCACCTACGCTTATCGAAAAATACCCTTTGGGTTGATTAATGTCGGTGCCACTTTCCAGAGAGCGATGGACATCGCTTTCCGAGGCTTAATCAATCAGTCCGTCATAGTTTACTTAGATGATGTGACTGTATTTTCTAAAGACAAAATCGATCATCTAGCTCACTTACGAGCCGTTCTACAGCGATGTCATAAATACGACATTTCCTTGAATCCTAAAAAATCCATCTTTGCAGTAGAACAGGGTAAACTCTTAGGATTTATTGTGTCAAGCAAAGGGATGATTATCGACCCCGAAAGGACTCAAGTCATCTCGAAACTTCCCCCTCCTACTTCCAAAAAATCTATGCAGTCTTTCTTAGGCCAGATTAACTTCGTGAGGAGATTCGTCCCCAATTTCTCCGAAATGGTCAGGCCTTTACAAAATTTAATTAAGAAAGACACCCAATATCATTGGGGACCCATAGAAAATCAAGCTTTTAATGCGATAAAGAGGGCCATAATAGACGCTCCTTCTCTCATGAGCCCTGACTTTTCTCAAGACTTTACACTCTACACTTTTTCCTTTGATTGTTCCTATGTCGCCGTCCTAACTCAAAAGAATGTTGAGAACCATGAAGTACCCATTGCCTTTATGAGCTCTACTTTCAAAGGCATTGAACTTAATTACCCAGTGGTAGATCGTCAAGCCTATGCTGTTTTCAAAGAAGTCAAGCACTTCCGGTCCTATCTTTTCAAATCCAGGACGAAGATCATTGTTCCGTACCCAGCCGTCAGGAACCTATTAGTGCAGAAAGAACTAGGAGAAATAGGGCTAATTGGGTCACCTCCTTGCAGGAGTATGACGTAGAAATCACCCCAGCATAGATAGTGAGAGGCCAAGGGTTATGCAAGTTAGTTGTTGATTCAACAACAGGATAGCAAGAAGAAAGCAATACGTCAAATCTAGGACTACATGATCAAAATGCAATCTGTTGCACACAAAACTCTGTCAGTTCATGGTATGACGATATAAAATTCTATCTTGAACATGGGTCATCCCCCTGTCACTTGGATCCCACTAAAAGAAGAGAATTGAGGTTAAAGTCTTCCTCCTTTCATTTGGTTAATGGTATTCTATTTCGTCAAAATTTTTATGGCGTACTGATGTGTTGTCTTGAGAAGGACGAAGCAAAAAAAGTCTTACTAGAGTTGCACGCGGGAGAAGTTGGTGGTCATTTTGGCGGTGATACCACTGCCCATAAGGTTTTAAGAGCCGGTTATTACTAGCCCATGCTTTTTAGAGACTCCCATGCCTTGTGTCGTAAGTGTACCATTTGTCAAAAAGCATCAGGGCGGTTACAGAAACCAGCCTTTCCTTTGCAGCCAGTTTCAGTAGATTCTCCTTTTCAGCAATGGGGCCTTGATATTATAGGTCCAATCAACCCACCATCCTCACAACAACATAATTTTATCATAACTACCACAGATTACTTTACCCGATGGTCTGAAGCTGCCACTCTAAGAACTGTGAATACCAGTCAGGTAATTGCCTTTTTAAATTCGAATATTATCACTCGTTTTGGTATCCCTAACTGTCTAGTATTTGATAACGCCTCTTATTTTTCCTCTCTTGAGATGAGCGAATTCTCTTTATAAAAAGGAATTAAATTGAAGTATTCTGCTACCTATTACCCCCAGGGCAATGGATTGATAGAATCAATAAATAAGAATCTGATTAAAATCATCAACAGAACGGTCGCTGAAAATCACACAAATTGGCACAATGCACTATTAAACGTGCTTTGGGATGATAGGATAACACCAAAAGCTGCTATAGGTAACTCCCCCTTTTTTCTCATTTATGGCAGAGAAGCAATTCTGCCATCACACATTCTTCTTCATTCACTACAGTTATCGCACAAAATTCAAGAAGAAGATTGTCCCCCTTTGGAAAACTGAATTAACGCTTTGATGAAGCTAGAAGAGGTAAGAGCCCAAGCTAAACGCAAGTTAGATCGACATCAACTATTGGTTAAAAGCTAGTTCGATTCTAACTCTGCTTCTGATAGGAATTTTGAAGTAGGTGACCTCGTCTTGAAATGGGACAAACCGCAAGAGGGAAAGGGAGAACACACGAAATTTCAAAACTTATGTCTTGGACCATTTTTAATTGCTGAGAAGTTGGGTCCCAGCTCTTTCCAATTGCAAAATCTAGAGGGGCAGCCTGACACCTATCCGGTGAATGGCCAAGCCCTGAAAATATATTTTTCCTGATGACGACTCTTTGTATATTATGTACATAGTTTGCTTTTTTTTTTCTATTGTGATTTTGATTTCTCCTTTGTGCCCATCAATTTGTGTTTTTTGGAAATAAACATACCTGAATGCTGAATTATTCAGACAAAGAGAACAGAAAATTCCTTCACTAAAATGACTGCTAAAAAATTGTATAAACATCAATTGTATACTTCTGAAATTTACATCTGTGATCAACAAAAAGTTTGTTGTTTGAAAGAAGTTAACTGATTTCAATCTCTAACATAAGCTTGTTGTGATCATCCATTATCTTTTTATGTTGTCCCTATTCCTTAAGGGAATGACTCAGAAGATGTCCCTCTGCATTAGAAAGTTGGTTCTGTAAATGAAACATCTTTGGATCTTAATAAAGGACAGTTCTAAAAAATTCTGTTGAGGTCTGAAAAAATATGTTAAAATATCATAGTTTTCAGCGTCACCCCGCTCAACTATATATCTTTAAAATAATAATAATAATAATAATAATAATAAAAAATCATTAATAGAGCTGTGGGAAGTGCTTGTAAACCCGATGGGATGCTGAACAGGTCTGCTGGCAGCGGGTAAATGCATGCATGACGCCAAGACAACTTCGTTGGGGTACTGAACAGGCCCACTGGTAGCGAAGCAATGTCGGGTATATGAAAATTTGTAAATAAGAAACCTCTTAACCTTAAAAAGTCCTTTATTCTGATCCGGAACTTCTTGGCAGGATACAGATGTCAGAGTGGGTTAAAAGGAAACCCTATCGAGGCTATGGACGCCTGCTGGCAGCAGTGGCTCTGTCAACAGTATTGGAGATTTTAGCTTTAATATCGTGACTCACTTGTCTTAAGACTCTTATCAGTTTTCATCCTTTAAACACTGTTGGTATTTGGTTAATGATGATGTTTACACGATTTTCTGGTTGTTATTTTTGAGTTAGAGTTTTTCTCATTATCCTAATCTGAATTTGTTCTTTTGGTAGAGATAACTGCTTCTACCAGTGTGTCTCCATTGTTGGCAGCCAATTCACATTTTTATACTGTCCTTATAAAGCTGCCTACACCAGTGTTTTGCAAACTTTGATTTCGTCGCAATCTTTTCAATAAAATGACACTATTGTTTTATATGCGTTTGCACACTTACCTTGGTTCTCGATTTTGCGACTGCAAGTGTGAAAATGCTGGTTTTTGAAGTCATATTAAAAACGTCACCAGATTGTTATGATCACTCTTGTTTATATGCTCATTCTGTTTTCCAATTTATTTACGGTTACACAATTGACAGGATTCCAAGATCAATATTCTTTTGGCATTCTTATTTGATGAGACTTCGTTAACAAGACTGTGGTGATATTCTTTTGATTGAGTTGATGATGCATTGGTGATTTGGATTTATATGCTCTTTGATTGATTCACTTAACACATCGGTTTCATGAAAACACATTGGTGTTATGGTTAAACCCTTGGTATAAATCATTTCATACAACACATAGCTCATATAACCAAACCCTTGGTGTGATTTCGATTTATTGCTTTGGTTTTAAAATTATGGTAAAACTATGGCTCGCGCAAATCTTTGGTCCACTTACCATATACCCATTGGTTGATTGAAATGGCATAGTTTTTAACACATATGTGTTGTGATATGCATATTGGTTTGAATAAGTTACAAGCATCGGCGGTTGTACTATGGATATGACTATTCTTCATGGGTCGAAATAGCTGCACCACCTTCGCACGATATGCCATTAATGTTTTCCCCCCTATCCCTGTTTCACCTTTTCTAGTTTCGGGTAAGCATGTGAGCATTCTGCCCCTATGTTTACTATGTTCAAACCCTAACCCCTGCACCCTGCTCAACGTGTGCTCCTCTCAATGGCACTGGTGGTCCGTATTGAGCCGAATGGTATTCAAGCTCTGTTACTCTTTGATAACTCCCATAAGGATTTGGAGAACAATGGTTGGTTGGTGTTTATACAAAGGTTCGAGGGTTTCAATATTTTTGTTGCACAACAATTCACCCTTACCTTTGATGGGTGTAGGGCTAAAGTAGGTGACATTCAGCTTGAGATGAATGAAGAATTCATGAGCTTTTCTATAGGATTTTCGGCCACAGGGGAAAGATGGTTCAAAAAATCCAAAGTCAATGAAGTGACGTGGCCTTTGCTATTCGTATCATGAAAGGTTACATCCTGTGACAAAGGTATGCCTATTTCCACCCTTAAACCCAGGTGGCACGATCTTTTGATAATGGTTAAACAATTTCTGACTTGTGAAGGTCGGTATGGATTGATTTTTCTTTACCACCTCCGGTTGTTGATGAATTTCATGGGTTATTCTTTGAACATGCCGCATTACTTCTTGCGTAGTCTTTACAAGATGGCTAAGAGGTTCAAATGTGAGAAGGCTGATAGAAGCTTGTTTCACCATAGCTTGATTAGGCTCATCATCGTCCATCATTTAAACCTTCATGACGATAATTGGCAAGCCTTTCTATCTCAAAATGGCTTTGTTGATTCAGAGTCTGTCCAAATCGACAAGCCTGTGGTCAGTGAGACTATCGTCGGACCACCTGTGCCATTCCATATCCTTCTACCCCCTGCCAAACCCTCGGTTTGCCTTGACATCGACCTACCCGATACCCTAACCAACCCATGCACAGAAGACAAGACTGAGGTTGTTATGAATCCTGTGAGTAAGAGAGTCAAGGGAAATCCTACTGTCGATAGAAAAGGTAAAAAGAATGCTCGATTGATATCGAGACTTGCCCGGAATAAACCTAAGCCAAACGTCGACCAAAATACCATAGTTCTGAGCAAGGACTCGGACTCGGATATCGAGCGCTTCCTAGTTGGAGAATATCCTTATTCCCGTGGTCTATGCTCTGAACAACCCTATGACTTTGTATCTAATTTTCCCATATTCCTAAAGAACAACCCTAACTACCCAGGAATTAGGCTACATAATGAAACCCCTGGTGGCTTACATAAACCCTCACCTGTGTTATCGAAGCCCGAGCAATCGTCATGCATCCAATGCAATGTGTGGATAGAGCGTTATTTCACTGACGTCCCCTTGCTACAGTCGAAGATCAAGTCTCTAGAGAACCAAGTTACAGTGTTGTCGAGAGAAAGGGACATGCTTCAAGCTAATGACAAGAAACAGAAAACCATTAGTTCGATCGTCTTTAGGAATTTTGAATCGGAAACAGCCTTCATCAATTCCAAATTATCATGACCGAGTTGTTTTTATTATTATTATCTAGGTATGAATTTCAATATCAATTTCGTTTTATGAATTGCTTGGATTAATATAATGAATTGGGTTTTGGATTTCAATTAGCTCTGTTCATTATTCAAAATGATTTTATCATAGTTTGATTATAAAAAATGGTTATGTTGTGGATCCTGTAGAATAGATTCATTTTACTAAAGTCAAATATGGTTATGATTTGGTTATGCGATTTTATTGTGCCTAGTTTAGTATAGGCGATTCATTGGTTTTTGATTCGGTTTGGTTTGTTTTTGAATCAATTCTGTTTGATAGATTATTTGGTTTGATTTTGATTAGTTTCGGTTGTTCCTAATAAACTCAAAACAACACTGTTGACTTCGATTAGCCAGGAACGACTCTGTTTTGTATTGAATTAATATTCTCGACCTGTGCAAAATATCTATTCGCTAAAATCATGGAGTTGTGTTGATTCATAACGACTGTGTCAAACACAAACTGTTTCGATTCGTTTTGATTTGATTGCAGCGTGTCTTGAGTTAGCACGATTGCTTGTATGAGTTGGATTGGTATCGAAAATAGATTTGATGCTACTCTGTTGGTTTTGATTTTCAAAAACGATTTTGTTAAGCTCAGATCGACATTGAATTCATATGAAAAACTCGGCTAATAGTTCGTTTTGAAATTGATTCAATTGACTATCAATCGATTCTGTCCACTTCCAATTGGCAATAACAAACATTTGAAAAATCCCACATATCCTACTATCAACTGATTAATTCAATTACGATTCCATTTGTATCCATTTACATACAAGTTTTGATTTGATTTGCAAATAGCATGGTTCGTTTGTATATGTTTAATATAGTTCTATCAATTTGAAAAGCGATCCCGTTTGATTTCGTTTGGATTCGAAAACGATTGTGTTGATGGCTGAAGCAACATAAATTGTTGGTGTTGATCTCAATTGATTCATGAAAAAGATTTCATTGCTATTGAGTTATCCAATACGATTCTGTTTACCCGAAATTGTGATAACAGATTGAACAAGGCACGTCTATCTCTGTAATCATTCGATTGATTATAATCTTGTTTGCTCTCGAATTAGCATACCAATTTTTTATTTGAATGATTCTTTTGTTTTCAAATAGCAATTAGATATTTTTTTAGTAGTTTGAATTTAATTTTGTGAGTTTTGAATTGGTTTTAAAACGATTCTGTGTTTGATTTAGACCAGCTACAGAATTGCAAGATTCTGTAGCTAGTCTTAAGAATTAGATTTTTATCAATTTTATCAACAAAATATCCTTTTAATTTGTCTATTTTTGTCCTCTTTCAGGTACATACGAATTGCAATGACCAATTTGGGCATCCTGTGGCAGTTTAGGGGTTATTTGTGTGATGTAGTTTTTATTTTAAGTTGTTAGTTTGAGTCAGATAGAGAGACTTGGGATATCATCCCAGATTTTTTGTAAACTATTTTGATAATTCCCACAGGGATGTTTTACCCTGTGGGAGGTCTTTAAATACTTGTTAATTTTTGTAATAATGATCATCCTCATTGTGGGAGAGCCAAACTATGGATTTATGATTCAGACGGAGACGAAAGTTGATGTCTTGTAACAACTTTCGCTTTCAATATATCAAACTTTTGTTTCAAGTTTTTGCATATCAGTGGGCAATTAATTATCGACTACTTTAGCTATCATAATTCTTTGCATGCTGATGTGATTTGATTTATACGCTGTTTGTATCTGATCTCTCCTATTTTTAAAATACAACAATTACTTTGTTTCAATTAATGAATTACAGATTTCTCTTCTTCGTTAATTGAATCATTTTGTATAGATCTTTGCATGCAGATTTATCTAACTGTGAAGATTTATAAATCATAAGATTGTTGTAAATTTTTTATGTCTTGTTTGTCCTATAATTATATTTGAAGAGCACATCAACTTCTAGTTTACAAGGAGCTCGTGGATAATTTGGTGCGGGTTTCCTCCCTACGATCAACTAAGACAATCATTGCATACAGGACAGACTTGGAGCATTTCTTCAGGTCAGTGTGTTATTTTTTATTTAATAGTTAATTAGTTAGTATAATATAAGTAGCTTAGATAAATATATTAGTTTATACTCTTAGTTAGAATTTTTATTTTAGTTGTTTAGCTTAGATAGTTCTTCAGTTTATTTCTTTTTCATAAAAATTATAAAAATCAAAAAACAATAGTTTCACTGTCTTAGGACAGATTACAAATGAGTTTTGCAGATTTTCATCCAAATCTGTAATTTGTAAATATTGTACATTTGTAATTAAATTTGACTCTGTTAGTAATTTAACATTTGGTTTTATAGAATTATAGTTGTGTAGTATTAGTTAGTAAATTGTAGATATTAATAGTTTAGATTTGTTTATTAGTTTGTTTTAATTGTTGTTTTTATTTAGATTAGTTAGTTTAGAGTAGTTTTCTTTTGTTTCCTTAGGACTTAGATCGGCTAATGGAGTCGCTAAACCCGTCAGGGTGGGTTATCCCAAACGACTTGGGTTATTTAGACAACCCCGGACCGGATCCACTCTTCCAGTTGACGGACGGTCAATTTCGCCCATCAACACATGCTCTCTTTGATATAACTTGAGAGTCCACTAAGAATAGTCTTGAGCGCCAATGCATCATTCTTATTTTATTTCCTTTGAGCTGCAAACTTTGACTTGTTCTTCAAAGGAACTGATCCACCAATAACTTCTTTCCAAATACTCACTCCTATTTCCTTCAAATGCACTTTCATTTCTATTCTACATGTAGAATAATTTTCCTCATCAAGGATTGGAACTTCAACATCAATTTGTGTGTCCATATATCTCCTCCAAGCTTGTTAGGGCTTATAGTGAAGGCCTGCTCTGATACCAATTGTTGGACACACTGACCACACTGGGAGGGGGGTGAATCAATGTAGGGCTCTTTTTAAAATTTCTCCTTCACAAAAAACTCCTTAATTAGCAATCACCATCTACTCATTACTTTTTGTTGTCATTTATAACCAGTTAAATGTGAACATACATAAAAAACATATACCAACAACAAATATCATTAATAAGTCATCACCATAAGGAACACAAAGAACATAAGATGTATGTACAATTTTCTTTTTATTACGGACTACAATCCTTGGGTTATCAACAAAAACTGAATAGAGTTACAACTCCACAAGAGCACCAACTCTACAATGCAAGACTCAACTTACACAACTCAACACCAACTGAGAAGAGGAATCAATCCTCAAAAAATACCAATCTGTCAACGGGTATGTGACCTGTCAGTAGTTCAACACGCATATGTACTATAGCCTGTGTATGCCTTAGGATTTTCTCTCTATGAAAAACTTAGATCCTTTGCAGCCTTCAGTCACATCTACTTATGTATTTCATTGTCCCATCTGAACCATAACCAATCACAACACATATATGCTCTCCCACATCTTACTCATGCTTCTCAACCATACAATATGAATGTTACTTAGTCATGTATAAGAAACCAATATACTATGGAAATCATATCAGTACTGAATCATAAGAGTGATGCTCACTCTATCAATCAACCAACATAACCATATCACAATAGCCATACCAAGAATTCCTTAAGCATTCACCATACAATAAGCAAGAATATAAATTAAGACAACTGTGTAACCATACCAGAGTTTCTATGGTAGATCTGAGACCATGGAATACAGATCTGGAACTTGCTTCAAACTTCAAGAACCTGGTATCAACTCACACTCAAGTCTCCATGACTTCATCCAACTGTATGCGCTCTTGGCATGGCAGTATTGAATGGTTGATTCATCAATGACTATGCATGATATGGATGACAATGGGGTTCCAAAATTATTATTTTATTCGACAATTTTCCAAGGGTCGAATCCTCCAAGATCCATAATTTCCTCTCCTCTCGTGTTTCTTGCTAAGTTATCAAACACTTAGTATTATATATCATGAAGAATATAATATCCCAATGCATGTGGGATAAAATTTTAAACCAAAAATTTGAATTTTATGAAGGGAAGCACATAAATCAATCCAAGGGTTGAGATTTTCCCATCAACTTTGATCGATGGTGGCTGAGTGTTGATCTTGCGAAGGCCATAACTTGAGATCTGGGTGTCGGAATAGCGCAAAATTTATACTGTTTGAAAGGTATTTCAACATATAAGATGTTGGTATAGGTTTCAAATGTTGGAAGTTGACAATTTTTTCTCAGAAATTAAAATATCTGTCAGTTGCATTTTTAATGGGCCTGCATGACAACTCAACTTCACGAGCTCATATCTTGAGATCCGGGCGACAGATTTGGGAAAAAATTATATAGTTGGAAAGATAAGATGATGAAGAGAACATAAGAAGTGGTTTTTGTGGATAAAAAGTTGGTTTTAACTTCCATAAAAGTAAATTACAATCATCCTCTTTTGATGGAAAATTAATCAAATTTTAAAAAATAAAAGTTTAATTAAAAAACTTTTATTAAAAAGGGAGAGGGACCCACTTTCAATATACTTGTATTAATGATGTGAATTAATTAATGAGGAATTAATGAGACATTTATTAAAGGGAATATTTCAAGAAGTAACTTGTACAAGAATTTCTAGAAGGGAGAAACCCTAACTACTCAAGTAGTTAGAAAATCTCTTCTTAAAAAGGGAAGAGAGGCTTCATCAAGAGGCCAATATTCAGTATTGTCAGAGGGGCATGGTAGAATATAATAGAATGAAAAAGGTACAACTATGGATACACAATCAAGATTCTGATCAAAAAAATAAATCTCCATCTTCTCCATTTTTTTTATTATATATTCTTCTACACCACTTCTCATAGTTTTATGCTCGAATCTCAGAGTTGGGCACAAGGATGAGTTGTTGAGTGTTATTATTATATTACTCTAAGATATTTTATTATATGATCATGGAGGATTTGCAACCACCTATATCTCTGTCAAATTTTTTGTAATGAAGAAAATATTTCATGAATAAAATTCCCCAAAGAATTTCTTTGGGGTTGATCTTGACTTTGCTTTGTAACCATGTTTTCAGAATATAAAGTATTTGAGGTTGACCTGTCAAATTATCTTTTGATATTGATTGCAGTACTCTATTAAAATTATTTGAGATGATCAAATCATTCTCTCCTATGAAGAATATATGGATGTATTTATATATTATTAAGAAGATTGTGTGTGATGTTGATCACAATTTAATTCTGATGTTGAAGCCCTCCTTCAATCTTTTCTGATTAAAATACTTTTGCTACACATACATATCATATTGGGTTATTGAAGAACCATTCTCATATAAATCCAAGCAATAAATATTTGGGGTTTGATGTCTAGCACTCTCCCTAATCCAAGATATTCAAAGATATATCTTTTAGCCAAAGAGGAGAACCACCTGTCTAAAATGAAGGGGCCTAATGTCCTCATGAGGTTGTCGTTTCGGTCCTGACGGATTCAAGCGTCAATAGGCATTTGAAGACAAAACAATCTTAGTTCAATGCACAAAATCAACATCCAATCAATAATTAGATCACTTCCATATTTCAAGTCGACTATTGCATATTTAGATCCACCTTTCCATGCAGAGGATCACAATGAATTCTAGATTTTAGCATCAGAGAATAAACTTCAAAGATATTTTCCAAATTAAATGGCATTAGTCAAACACTTAAAATATAATTTTGGTAAAATAAATCGAATATATTCAAAGTAATGAAAGGCTTCATTGAGACTTAAAAGGGAAGGAAGATCAACATTCAAATCATTTTCAAATTATGAGACAGATTTCTAAGGAGCGACTTTAACTGTCCCATACTTCATACAAATATTTTTTTTACTTTCAGTTTGTGAATGTATTTACTTTCCATAAAAGCTTGCAACAACTCACCAATTATATTTCTTTATAAATCTTATGATTGGGGAAGAGTAGGTTGGTGGGTTTTGTGTGAGAAGATGTGAGGTATGAGCACTGTAGGGAAAGAGATTAATTTTATGCAACATCTCATACTCAAGGATTCAGACATTTTGATGGTTGGATCTTGTATATATGTACTTTATTTTCTGTCTTATTTGAATATAATGAGCATTTATGCAATGCATTGATGTTCACACAAATTTAGCTTTGATTACAATGAATATTTCACTGTCAATTACCTATTTTTGTCATTTATATTCAAATATTTGTCAAAATATGATTTTGAGTCTGAATATCTTCTAATGATATATGAGTTGAACAATTTTGATGCTTATGTATTTATATATGTCTTCTATTCCTCCATATTAGATTGTCCATTAATTGTCTTGCCATCAAAGTGAATTCCCTTGACTATATGAGGTATTTCCATATTTTGAGATCTAGTCGATGAGCTTTACCAGATCTTTAACCTTTTAACCCACGTGATTCACCTATCAACCTAAACCAAACAACCATTGTAATAACTGAGGTGCCCTAGATTTGTGCGATAGCATTATGGTGCAGGATTTAGGGATAACATGTGCTACCACTATCAACGAGGATTATGACATTCTTGGGCTTAATGTAGCCAATGAGCTTGATTGTTTGGGAAAAGATAAGTCGCTTAGGGCATGCATCTAAATCGGTGGTTCAACTTATGGTGGATTAGAGGGTGGAGTAGGGTCCTTTATTGGGGGTAGTTCTTACACTAGGGAAACTTTGTCCTCCTCATCAACAACATCCTCAAAAATTGACATAAGAATATTACGTTCCTTACACTTTTTTCCCGAAAAATATTTGTCATCACAATTATAACAAAGACCCTTGATTTGGCATTCAACCATTTTTCCCAAAGTTAATTTCTAGATCCTGAGAGAAGTGGCATGAGGGGAAGGATCGGTAGGTCTAGGGTGAGGAAGTGTTGAAATATTGTAACTGCAAAGAATATTCTTATTATTATTGAGTTATTACCTTATAGATCAATTCGCTTTTGTGGATTGATCATGTCCGGACTCTTGTATGACCAAATCCCCTTTTGTGGATTGGTCAAACCCTAATTATATGATGTTAATTAAGAAGTTGCCCCCTAGGGATAATTAAAGTGGTTTTAGCCACTAAGTGAAGAAGTTGGCCCTTCTTGATGAAGAGACACCACCCTAACACTCCTCAGCTAGTATAAATAAGAGAGGCTACCTTATTCACTCACTCACTCACTCAAGTCACTCATCTAGTGCGCAATTTTGAGGGAAGTTTGATTCGGATTTATGTAGGAACACAATGAAATACATAAATACACATAAACACAGAGATGCAGTGGAAATAAGACTTCATTTCATTAATAACAAATGACTGAAATATGCTTATAGATGGAATGGAAATAAACTAGCTAGGCACTGGTAGCTTATCTTTGAGAAGAGATGTGGCCGCTACTCGCATCCATGAGAAGATGATTACAATGAGGCTCTGAAGGCCTTTTTACAATAAAGAGGAATGCCAAAATTCCTAGACATCCAAAAACCT
>CBVK0100069913.1:0-14632 GCA_900067695.1 Picea abies
ATTCTTTGTCCTTCATGGCCGTCGACTTCTTTGCTACTCTGCCCAATGGTAGGAATAGATCCTTCTGATATAAATAATCTTCCATCTGCATCTTCCATAACTGGTAGTTTTGGCCTTTAAATTTCTCGACCCTAAACTCTCCATCTTCCGACATTGCTCCCACTCGAACCAGGAACCCTCTTTTCTTGCGAGTTACCTTTTGCTCTGATACCAATTGTTAGAAAAACAGGGCCGCGGAGAAATATAATAAAACAAATGCAAAAAACAAAACACAAAAGATACACAATACAAGAGAGACACAGATTTACGTGGTTCACCGATTTACGTGGTTCACCCAGTGTGGGCTACGTCCACCAGAGAAATTGCCATTGTCAGGTCCTTCCTTTATTATTATCCAGCATATGAAAGGATACAACCTACAACAAACCCGTTGTAACTTCCTCTTCTTTCTCTCACAATCTCCTATCTCAGAATACAATATTCACCATCAACCATAGTCGCAATAAATTTCCCTCATAAAAGAGGGTTTCCTTCTAGGGCAAAAAACCCTAACATAATCTCTACCGTTATATATACGACCTTATAATGAATGGTCCAGATTTACAACGAAATTATAATAAACATTTACAAGGCAATTTTTTCCTTCGGGGGCTTCTCCCTCGAACCCCTGCTAGGGGCCTGCTTGGCCCCAGACCACCCAGCCGGGGGGATAGTCCTCCTGGACCTCGCAGAGGGGGTACCCCCCCCTCTGCAGTCCCCCGCGTGGAAGAGTGTACATACTTATAGGGTGTAAATACTTCATGGGGTATAAACACGACTGAAAGCAAGGACCTCTGAATCAAGAAGATAACCAGGCTCCACAACCAACAATAACTGGCATCTGTCTAGAAAGACTTAGTAAGCCTGATTTGAATAAGGATTCTTTGTTTAGGTTGCAACAAGGTATGATGATATAACATGGTTACTACATGGTTTGAGATGGTATGTATCAGTTTTCCTTCATGAGTAAAGGTATGTGTTTTATGTGTTTATTTGAGGCTTGTAACATGGATTGTATGGCACATGCTTAATGCATGTCTTGGAGGCCCTTTTGGTACATGGTTGCATATGGTTGAGGTTCATGTCTTGGTGGCATTGATACATGCTTGAGACATATCCTTGGCACTTAGTTTATGGATTTTATGGTTCATTGTTAGAGGCACATATTTTTGATGATTCACACATGTGTGAGGCATATACTTGGTATATGATATTGGTTGTTATGGTGCATGCTTGAGGCATATTGTCGAGACATTAGCACATCTTGGATACTTGGCATATGGTTCACTATATGGTATATGCTTGAGGCATATCTTGGATGTATTGGAATATATATTTGGTACATGGTGTATGGCATGATTGAGACATATCATGAGTGATATGATATATGGTTGAGACACATGTTATGGTAAATATCTTTGGTACATGGTTGAGACACATAGGTTGATGATGGTATATCAGTGACAATGAGAGTAACAGGTTGATGTGACAATGATAGTGACAGTGATAGTGGCAGGTTGATGTGACAGTGACAGTGACAGGTTGATGTATCAGTGACAATGGATTTTATAGGTTGATCAATGGTAGTGACATTTTGAGTCTACACTTATATTTCAGGGTGGTAGGATAGGGCAAGGAAAAGAGGTTGTAGCCTCCTTCCGGTTGGTGCCGGAGAACTCAGGGATTTGGAGCTTCCTTCATGTTGGATCTTGTAAACTAGGGGGTTTGAGCCTCCTTCTATTTGTAGCTAGATAATTCATGGAGTTGTAGCTTCTTTCAGGCTGGAGCCTATAAACAAGGGGTTGGATCCTCCTTCCAGTTGGTGTTGTAGCATTTGGAATTTGGTGATTCCTATTAATGTAATCTTTGATATATAAGAAAGCATTCTGTTGATATGGATTTATGGGCAGAATGAAATGAAACAACATATTTATAATATTAACATAGATACACAGTGAACAATAATAGAGATACAATAACACTTAGTTTCTATTAAATAAGAAATATGTTTAAAACTGTAAAATGTAGACTGAAAACAAGATTGCTAGAATGGTGGCAACTTATTTATGAGAAGAGATGTGACAGATACGCTCATTCGCAAGAAGATGAGTACAATGAGGCTTTGAAGGAATTTTTACTATAAACATGAATTCCAAAACCCTAGACATCCAAAAACCTAACCCTAGGAGATGAAGCACCAAAAGTCATGTGGGCTCCGTTGGGGTAAGTTAGTACATCAAATTCTCGGGGTCGTAACTTTTGCATACGATCTTCGTTTAAGGTGCAGGATAGCTCATTGGAAATTTATTTATGAGTCTCTTCATTCATGGGGCTCAATCAGAGCCTTCAATTATCATTGAGGTGCCTGATCATGAAATAGTGTCATTTAGGCCCTCAAAATGGTCCCGGAAGTTCAGGAACCGAAGAACTGCTAAAAATAGTAAGTTGCCAAAAACCTGTTTTTAGCTAGTTGGATAAGGTGGGTGTCCACCAATATCCTCCTAGATCAATCCTCCCCCCATAGGATGCAATGGTCTCCATTGCATTGAGTTCCCCCATTATATGAGGAAATATCTGTTGAATTTGGCCTTGGGTGAGCCATTTGCCTTGGTGCAGGGGCCTCCTTGCTTTGACAACCCGATAACGTTGGATCCTATGCTATCGAGTTCCTTTGAACTGTGTGTCCATGATCTGATCAGTGGATTCTTGTTCCATGCATTTAGGTTTGAGCTATTTTGGTGTCAATTGTTTTTCTATCTCCAAGGTTTCCAATAATGTCGAAAAATAAGGTCAAAGGAGGTCCACATTGAATATTGGGTGCAAGCCAAGGACTGGGAGAAGGATGAGCTCAAAATCATTGTCACCCATAGCCTTGTTGATGGTGTAGAGTCCATAATGAAGTGGATGAAGCTTCTAATGAGGCTCTGTAAGGCATTCTTTCTGTAAATGCAACCAAACTTTGTCTCCCACCTGAAACTGGTATGGCACTCGATGTTGATCATTGCATTGCTTGTACTTGGAATTGGATTTCTGTAAAATATACCAAACCTATTGGAGGATTTTCTAGATCCTCTCAATGAACCAGGTGGTTTTTTCAACTCCAGTTGGAGCATGCAATGAGTCTGCTTGGGTGATCGCAAGGGGTAGTCCAACATCCATGGGTGATCCGAAAATATCTTTTAAAGATCATGGTTAAGTTTTAAGGCATGAGTTAATTAACCATTTAGGAATTGAAGAAAAACAAATAATTAATGATATAACATGGAAACCATAATAAGATATGAAGATCTGAAAGAAAGCACAAAGAATCAGGAAACCATAACAACAAAGTTGTTAACAGAGTTTGGCAAGATCACCTACGTCTCTGGGCCTCTGTCTCAGTGGGTGACGCTTTCTTACTTCTCTTCAAATCTTCAAAAGTACATCAGAAAAGTGTCAAATGGATTACAAATTGCTTTGGCTATGTTCTACTCGACCTCAAGAATCCAACAAAACTGACAACACTCAAAATGGTTGAGCGAAGCTCTCGAAATTGGCTTGCAAAATTCCTCTCCTAAAAGGCTTCCTTTCATTAAATTGACTTTGGCTTCACAATTATATAGAATTTATCATCTTCTGAACATCCCCACAGGCTACCAAGAACCTATGGTTTATATAGGCTTGAAATTGGCAACAAACTCTCAACTTCCTCCCAATATCTAGCCTCAAAAAAAGCTCTAGATCCTCCAATAATGGCTAGAATCTCCCAATATCAGGCTAAAAATCAATTAAAAATATTATAATATAGTTTAAAAACCCCAAATTTGAACAAATACAAGGCGCAACCCCCTCCGTCTGGGCCCCTGGTTATATGCGAGCCCTCCATGTGTCCACAGGATGGTGTTGCCTTGCTGGGCCCCTCTGGTCCTAGCTCCTGGTCTTATGCATCAGGCCATATGGTCGTGCCCCCAACCTCCACGTGCTATCGCATGTCTGTTAGAACCCTGGTCGCAGCCCCTGGTTGGATGGGGCTAAACCCCTCCGACCGGGGCTTATCCCCCAAAATGCCACACGTCAAAATTTTGATAAATATGCGCCAAATGGTTAACAAGTCTCACACGTAGTGTGGTCGGTTCGCTGGAGGTTATGAAGTCGTTGCTTGCCCGTGAGGTCCAAGATTCGAATCCCCAGGCCCATAAAAAATGTTTAACCAGTCGTCATTGGCCATTTTCAAGGTGCCACATGGCACCACATGATTGGGTCACATGGTGACCTATGATTGGACCACATCATCTGTCATACAACCTGTCATCGTGCCACCTATCTGACACGTGTTAGTCTGTACCACCCAGTCATCTGCCACATGTATGACATGTGTCAATCCATACCGCCCAGTCACCTACCACGTGTCCATCCATATGACCACGTCACTTACCACATGTCACCTTCGGATGATGCGACATCAACATGATGACAACATCCCAATGCATGCTGATGTCACTTGTCGTACCTGCTAACGTCAACATTGAATTTGACCACTTTGAATTTTTGCCTGTTTGGCAAAACAAACAAAACATGATATCTTTCTCATATGATGTCTGTTTGAACCTGTTCAAGTTGTGTTGGGTTCGTAACGACGAGGCCTATGCACACGTCCATTTTGAAGCGATTCTGAGCAGTTTGATGTTTAGTCCTTCCTAGACCCATTTTGGTTCCTGGATCCATTTTGGATCACGCCTCCCCACTAAGAACTTTTAGTACTCCAAAAGGACACTAACCAATCATCAAGTATGGGATAGGCCACCACACTTGTTCTCTATCTTTAAACTCTATCCTATGCACCTGTCTCATCAAGATCAATTGTAAAACAACCACGATAACTGACCACAAATTGTTATCCACTTGTAATCTGTCACATCTTACTGAAGCCACTACCATCCATGTTGAAAACATTAGCATTGATAAAATCATAAATATGACTGCAAATGAGCTAATATGTTTGTAATACTTGCACGACATTATCTTATCTTGAAGCAAAGTATGATTGAACTGCCATTCTACAATCATTTCATGTTCTTGCTTAAGATCAATTACTTGATTTGCCACAATTATAGGTGTTTTGCTTGCATGAGTTGCCTTTCTTAATTGTTCCATTGTTTGAAGAGATCGATTTTCTTTTAAGTGATGAGCATGTACAACATATTCCTTGCCTGCTTTGAGTAAGTGATATTGATTATGTTCCCTATAGAAGATTTCTTTGCAACCATACAAATAAGGACTTCCTAAGACCATTCCACATTCATCGAGTGGCACCACATCACACATTACCTCATCCACAAATTTTGATGAAATTGCAAACTTTAATGTGCATTTCTTTGTTATGTGAAATTTATGATTGTTTCTTATCCATTTAAGTGAATAAGGCTTATGATGCATCTGAGTGCTTAATCCCAATTCTTTAACCACTTCCTTTGAAATCAGGTTATATTGAGATCCACTATCTATCAATGTGTTGACCTTAGTATGCCTCATTATGACCCTTATGTGAAACAATTTACTTTTAGAATCAAATCCATCACCAATTTTACCTATCAAACCAACCGTTGTGATTTTAGATTCATCACTTGAATCTGATCCCAAGTCTGTTGGTCATGATGTTGTTGCAACTGTTTGCCTCCCTTTCCTCTCTTTGAACCACTTTGATCTCTTCTCGGGGTGCAATTGCCAACAATGGTCCTCATCGTGCCCTTCTTTCTTGCAATGCTTGTAAGAGAGCTTCTCTTCCTTTTTTGTCACTGAGTTTGCCTTCTTGCCATTCCACTTCCTTTTGTCCTCTTTTCTTGAAGACGATTCCCCTTATACACCAACTTCTGTTTTTCGTGCCATAATGTATATCGCTTTAACATAAACCTAATAAATATTAGTAGGTCCAAACATAGATACAGTATTACGAATATGTGCAGGTAAACCTCATATATACTTCAGAAGAGTTTCTTGGGTATGTAATGGAATATCTAACTATAATGCCATCTTATGAAATTCATCTATGTATTCTTGCATTGTTTGTCCCTTTCTTATTTTAAGACCTTGCCATTCAATCAAATCCTTCTCTTTATAACCCAAAGGATAAAATTGATTTCTAAGTGCAGAAACAAAAACTTTCCATGATGGAAATACATTACCCACTTGTTGCGTGTCATTTTGCAACTTGCTTTGCCACTAGATGAGTGTTGTGTCTGCAAGATGAAGCGATGCCAACTTGATTTGAGTTGCATCATCCTTGATTTCTTACACACTTCAATAAACTTCCATCTGTTTGACCCAGTTATCAAGCCTCTCTTCATTGACCTCACCATCATACGTGGGTAACTCAAACTTCACGTCAAGATTAAGTAAAGGCATATCATGTTTATGTTTATGGGAATGTTTTCTTGCGGTGGATTTGGAACTTGTTCTTGAAGAAGAAGAAGTTGATGGAGAAGAAGGAGGTGAAGGAGGAGTTTTAGGAGGATCCTCTCCTTCTTCACTTTTGTCTTTTAAAAATTCACCTAGAATCGGTCTCTTCCGCTCCACGTAATCATCATATAAAACCTTTACCATATCCGACATGGCGAAGAAGGTCTTTCGAAACTCTATCTCGTCATGAGCAAGTCCCTCTTCCGATGCCATCTTCTCACTTTGAGAATTTCTCTTTCTTGATCCAATCTCAGGATTCTCTTCAACAAGATTACCTTCACCATGATTCATATTTTCCCTAGTAATCATGCAAACTCAAAAACCAACCGTCAACCTGCTCTGATACCACTTGTTCCGAAAATATGTTTTAAAGACTATGATTAAGTTTTAAAGCATGAGTTCATTGACCATTTAGGAATTGAAGAAAAATAAAGAATTAATGATATAACATAGCAGCCATAATAAGATATGCAGATCTAAAAGTAAGCACAAAGAATCAACAAGCCATAACAACAAAGTTGTTAACAGAGTTCGGCAAGATCGCCTATGTCTCTGGGCCTTTGTCTGAGCAGGTGAATCTTTCTTACTTCTCTTCAAAGCTTAAAACGTACATTATAAAAGTGTCGAATGGATTAAAATCAGGTTTGTCTGTGTTCTTCTCATCCTCAAGAATCAAACACAACTGACGGCACTGAAAATGGTTGAGCGAAGATCCTGGAATTGGCCCGCAAAGTTCCTCTCCTCAAAGCTTCCCTACATAAAAATGACTTTGTCTTCATAATTATATAGCATTTCTCCTCTTTTTAACCTCCCCTCAAGCTACCTAGAAGCATTGGTTTATATAGGCTTGAAGTTGGCAACAAACTCCCAACTTCCTCCCAAGGTATGGCCTCAAAAAGAGCTCCAGATCCTCCAATAATGGCCAAAATCTTTCAATATCAGGCTAAAAATCAATTAAAAATCTTATAATATAGTTTAAAAACCCCAAATTTGAACAAATACAGTGTGCATCCCCCTCCATCCGTGCCCTTGGTCATATGCTCTCCCTCCATGTGTCCACGGGTTGGTGTTGGCTTGTTGCCCCCTTCGGTCCTGGCTCCTGGTCGTATGCACCGGGCCATAGGGCCGTGGCCCCAACCTCCATGCGCCATCGCATCTCTATTAGACCCTCGGTCACAGCCACTGGTCGGACAAGCCTAGCCCCCATCGACTGGGGCTAATCCCCCAAAGCGCCACACACCAAACTTTTAATAAATATGCGCCAAATGGTTAACAAGTATCACACATAGCACGGTCGGTTCACCAGAGGTTATGAAGTCGTTGCTTGCCCATGAGGTCTGGGGTTTGAATCCCCAGACCCATAATTTTTTTTTACCTAGCCATCATCTGCCATCCGTAGGGTGCCACGTGGCACCACCTAATTGGGCCACGTGGTGACCTGTGATTGGACCACATCATCTACTGTACAATATGTTACCCTGCCACCTGTCTGACACGTGTTAGTCTATATCACCCAATCACCTACCACGTGTCAGGCCATACTGTTATACGGTCACCTGCTACGTGTCCATTTATACGACCATGTCACCTGCCATGTGTCACCTCTGTATGATGCCACATTAGCATGATGATGTCATCATGACATCATGTTGATGCATGTTGACGTCACTTGTCATACATGTTGATGTCAGCGTTGAATTTGACCAGTTTGACTTTTTGCCTATTTGAAAAAACTAACATTACACTATATCTTGCGCATACGATGTTCTTTTGAGCCTGTTCAAGTTTTGTTGGGTTCGTCACAATGAGGCCTACGCACATGTCTGTTTTGAAGCGATTCTGAGCACTTTGATTTTTAGTCCTTCCTGGACCCATTTTGGTTCCTCGATCCATTTTGGATCACACCTCCCCACTAAGACCTTTTGGTCCTCCAAAAGGATACTAACCAGTCATCAAGTGTGGGATAGGGCACCCCACTTGTTTTCTCTCTTTAAACTATGTCCCATGCACCTGTCTCATCAATATCAATTGTAAAACAACCATGATAACTAACAACAAATCGTTAGCCACTTGCACTCTCTTACATCTCACTGAAGCCACTACCATCCATGTTGACAACATTAGCAATGATAACATTAGAAATGTGACTGCAAATGAGCTAATGTGTTTGTAATACTTGCACGATATTATCTTATCTTGAAGCAAAGTATGATTGAACCTCCATTCTACAATCATCTCATGTTCTTTCTTAAGATCAATTACTTGATTTGGCACAATTATAGGTGTGTTGCTTGCATGATATGCCTTTATTAATTGTTCCATTATTTGAAGAGATTGATTTGCTTTTAAGTGATGAGCATGTACAACATATTCCTTGCCTACTTTGATTAAGTGATATTGATTCTGTTCCCTGTAGAATATTTATTTGTGATCATACAAATAAGGACTTCCTAAGACCATTCCACATTCATTGAGTGGTACCACATCACACGTTATATCATCCACAAATTTTGATGGAATTGCAAACTTTAATGTGCATTTATTTGTTATGTGCAATTTATGATTGTTTCTTATCCATTTAAGTGAGTAAGGCTTATGATGCATCTGAGTGTTTAATCCCAATTGTTTAACCACTTCCTCTGAAATCAAGTTTGATTGAGATCCACTATATATCAATGTGTCGACCTTAGTATGCCTCATTATGACCCTTATGTGAAACAATTTACTTCTAGAATCAAATCCATCACCAATTTTACCTGTCAAACCAACCATTGTGATTTTAGCTTCATCACCCGAATCCGATCCCAAGTCTATTGGTCGTGATGTTGTTGCAACTATTTACCTCCCTTTCCTCTCTTTGAAAAACTTTGATCTCTTCTCGGGATGCAATTTCCAACAATGGTCCTCATCATGCCCTTCTTTCTTACAGTGCTTGCAAGAGACATTCTCTTCCTTTCTTGTCACTGAGTTTGCCTTCTTTCCATTCCACTTCCTTTTGTCCTCTTCTCTTGAAGATGATTCCTCTGATACACCAACCCTTGTTTTTCCTTCCTCAATGTATGTCGCTTGAACATAAACCTCATCAATATTAGTAGGTCCAAACATAAATACAGTATTACGAATATGTGCAGGTAAACCTCCTATATACTTCATAATATTTTCTTGGGTATGTAATTGAATATCTAACATTAATGCCATCTTACGAAATTCATTTGTGTATTCTTGCACTGTTTGTATCTTTCTTAGTTTAATACCTTTCCATTTAGTTAAATCATTCTCTTTATAACCCAAAGGATACAATTACTTTTTAAGTGTAGAAACAAAAACTTGCCATGATGGAAATACATTACCCACTTGTTGCATGCCATTTTGCAACTTGCTTTGCCACCAGATGAGTGTTGTGCCTGCAAGATGAAGTGATGCCAACTTGATTTGAGTTTCCTCATCCTTGATTTGTTGCACACTGCAATAAAATTCCATCTGTATGACCCAATTATCAAGCCTCTCTACATTGACTTCACCATCACACATGGGTAATTCAAACTTCACATCAAGCTTAAGTAAAAGCATATCATGTTTAAGTTTATGGGAATGTTTTCTTGCGGTGAAGAAGAAGTTGATGGAGAAGGAGGTGAAAGAGGAGGTTTAGGAGGATCCTCTCCTTCTTCACTTTTGTCTTTTGAAGATTCACCTAGAATCGGTCTCTTCCGCTACAAGTAATCATCATATAAAACCTTTACCATCTCTGACATGGTGAAGAAGGTCTTTCGAAACTCTATCTCATCATGAGAAAGTCCCTCTTCCGATGCCATCTTCTCACTTTGAGAATTTCTCTTTCTCGATCCAATCTCAGGATTCTCTTCAACAAGCTCGCCTTCACCACAATTCAACTTTTCCCTGGTAATCATGCAAACTCAAAAACTAACCGTCAACCTGCTCTAATACCACTTGTTTCGAAAATATCTTTTAAAGACTATGGTTAAGTTTTAAAGCATGAGTTCATTAACCATTTATGAATTGAAGAAAAAGGGAGAATTAATGATATAACATGGAAGCCATAATAATATATGCAGATATAAAATTAAGCACAAATCATCATCAAACCATAACAATAAAGTGTTTAAGAGAGTTTGACAAGATTGCCTACGTCTCTGGGCATTTGTCTCAATGGTAGAGGATTTCTTAGTTCTCTTAAAAGATTAAAAATTACATCATAAAAGTGTCAAATGGATTACAAACTGGTTTGGTTGTGTTCTTCTCGACCTCAAGAATCCAACACAACTGACGACATTGAAAACGGTTGAGTGAAGCTCCCAGAATTGGCCTGCAAATTTCCTCTCTTCAAAGGCTTCCCTACATAAAATTGACTTTGGCTTCACAATTCTATAGCATTTATCCTCTTCTGAACCTCCCCTCAGGCTTCTAAGAACCTTTGGTTTATATAGGCTTGAATTTGACAAAAAAATCCCAACTTCCTCCCAAGATCTGGCCTCAAGAAGAGTTCCAGATCCTCCAATAATGGCCAAAATCTCCCAATATCAGGCTAAAAATCAATTAAAAATATTATAATATAGTTTTAAAACCCCAAATTTGAACAAATACAGGGTGAAAACCCCTTCGTCTGGGCCCCTGGTCATATGCGCGCCCTCCATGTGTCCACAAGCTAATGTTGGATTTCTAGCCCCCTCCGGTCCTAGCTCCTGGTCATATGCACCAGACCATATGGTCATGCCCCCAACCTCCATGCACTATTGCATGTCTGTTAGACCCTCAGTCGTAGCCCCTAGTCGGAAAGGGCTGGCCCCCGTCGACCGGGGCTTATCCCCCAAAACGCCACATGTCTAACTTTTAATAAATATGTGCCAAATGGTTAACAAGTCTCACACATAGCATAGTCAGTTCCTCAGAGGTTACAAATTCGTTTCTTGTTCGTGAGGTCTAGGGTTTGAATCCCTCGACCCATAAAAATTTTTTACCCAACTGTCATTGGCCATTCACAGGGTGCCACGTGGCACCACCTTATTAGGCCACATGGCGACCTCTGCTTGGACCACATCATCTATCATACAACATGTCACCCTGCCACCTGTCTGACATGTGTCAGTCTGTACCGCCCAGTCAACTGCCACCTGTCTGACACAAGTCATTCTGTACCGCCCAGTCCCCTGCCATGTGTCAGGTCGTATTGTATGATCACTTGCCATGTGTCCATACGTATGGCCATGTCACCTACCATGTGTCACCTCTAGATGATGCCACATCAACATGATGACATCATCCTGATGCATGATGATGTCACCTGTCGTACCTACTGACGTTAGCATTGACTTTGACCAGTTTGACTTTTTGTCTTTTTGGAAAAACAAACATAACATGATATCTTGCTCATACAATGTTCATTTGTGCTCGTCTGTTTTGAAGCGATTCTGAGCACTTTGTTTTTTAGTCCTTCCTAGACCCATTTTGGTTCCTTGATCCATTTTGGATTACACCTCCCCACTAAGACCTTTTGGTCCTCCAAAAGGATACTAAAAAATCATCAAGTGAGGGATAGGCCACCCCACTTGTTCTCTGTCTTTAAACTCTGTCCTATGCACCTATCTCATCAAGATCAATTGTAAAACAACCATGATAACTGACAACACATTGTTAGCCACCTGTACTCTATCACATCTTAATGACACCACTACCATCCATGTTGACAACATTAGCAATGATAACATCAGAAATATGATTGCAAATGAGCTAATATGTTTGTAATACTTGCACGACATTATCTTATCTTGAAGCAAAGTATGATTGGATTTCTATTCTACAATCATCTCATGTTCTTGCTTAAGATCAATTACTTGATTTGGCACAATTATATGTGTGTTGCTTGCATGAGATGCCTTTTGTAATTGTTCCATTGTTTGAAGAGATTGATTTTCTTTTAAGTGATGAACATGTACAAGATATTCCTTGCCTTCTTTGATTAAGTGATATTGATTTTATTCCTTGTAGAGGATTTCTTTGTGATCATACAAATAAGGCCTACCTAAGACCATTCCACATTCATTGAGTGGCACCACATCACACGTTATCTCATCCACAAATTTTGATTAAATTGCAAACTTTAATGTGCATTGCTTTGTTATGTGCAATTTATGATTATTGCTTATCCATTTAAGTGAGTAAGGCTTATGATGCATCTGAGTGTTTAATCCCAATTTTTTAAACACTTCCAATGAAATCAAGTTAGATTGAGATCCACTATCTATCAATGTGTCGACCTTAGTATGCCTCATTATGACCCTTATGTGAAACAAATTACTTTTAGAATTAAATCCATCACCAATTTTACCTGTCAAACCAACCGCTGTGATTTTAGATTCATCACCTGAATCTGATCCCAAGTATGTTGGTCATGATGCTGCTGCAACTATTTGCCTCCCTTTCCTCTCTTTGAACCACTTCAGTCTCTTCTCAAGATGAAATTTCCAACAATGGTCCTCATCATTCCCTTCTTTCTTGCAATGCTTGCAAGAGATCTTCTCTTCCTTTGTTGTCACTGAATTTGCCTTCTTTCCATTCCACTTCCTTTTGTCCTCTTTTCTTGAAGACAATTCCCCTGATACACCAACTCTTGTTTTCCCTGCCTCAATGTATGTTGTTTGAACATAAACCTCATCAATATTAGTATATCCAAACATAAATACAGTATTACAAATATGTGCAGGTAAACCTCCTATATACTTCATAATAGTTTCTTAGGTATGTCATGGAATATCTAACATTAATTCCATTTTACGAAATTCATCTATGTATTCTTGCATTGTTTGTCCCTTTCTTAGTTTAAGACCTTTCCATTCAATTAAATCCTTCTCTTTATAACCCAAAGGATAAAATTGATTTCTAAGTGTAGAAACAAAAACTTGCCATGATGGAAATACATTACCCACTTGTTGCATGCCATTTTGCAACTTTCTTTGCCACCAGATGGGTGTTGTGTCTGGAAGACGAAGGGATGCCAACTTGATTTGAGTTGCCTGATCATTGATTTGTTGCACACTGCAATAAAATTCCATCTGTCTAAACAAAATATCAAGCCTCTCTGCATTGACTTCACCATCATACATGGGTAATTCAAACTTCACATCAAGGTTAAGTAAAGGCATATCATGTTTATGTTTATGAGAATGTTTTCTTGCGGTGGATTTGGAACTTATACTTGAAGAAGAAGAAGTTGATGGAGAAGAAGGAGGTGAAGGAGGAGGTTTAGGAGGATCCTCTTCTTCTTTAGTTTTGGATTTTGAAGATTCACCTAGAATCAGTCTCTCTTGCTCCAAGTAATCATCATATAAAACCTTTACCATCTCCGACATGGCGAAGAAGGTCTTTAGAAACTCTATCTTGTCATGAGAAAGTCCCTCTTCTGATGCCATATTCTCACTTTGAGAAGTTCTCTTTCTCATTCCAATCTTAGGATTCTCTTTGACAAGGTCGCCTTCACCATGATTCAACTTTTCCCTGGTAATCATGCAAACTCAAAAACCAACCGTCAACCTGCTCTGATACCACTTGTTCCGAAAATATCTTTTAAAGACTATGGTTAAGTTTTAAAGGATGAGTTCATTAAACATTTAGGAATTGAAGAAAAAGGAAGAATTGATGATATAACATGGCACCCATAATAAGATATGCATATCTGAAAGTAAGCATAAAGAATCATCAAACCATAACAACAAAGTTGTTAATAGAGTTCGACAAGATCGCCTATGTGTCTGGGCCTTTGTCTCAGTGGGTGAGGTGTTATTACTTCTCTTCAAATCTTAAAACGTACATCATAAAAGTGTGAAATGGATTAAAAATTGGTTGGGTTGTGTTCTGCTCGATCTCAAGAATCCAACACAAATGACAACACTGAAAACGGTTAAGCGAAGCTCCCAAAATTGGGCCGCAAAGTTCCTCTCCTTATAGGCTTCCCTGCATAAAACTAAATTTTGCTTCACAATTCTATAGAATTTCTCCTCTTCTGAACCTCCCATCAATTTTCCAAGAACCTTTGGTTTATATAGGCTTGAAGTTGGAAACAAACTCCCAACTTCCTCCCAATATCTGGCCTCAAAAAGAGCTCCAGATCCTCCAATAATGGCTAAAATCTCCCAATATCAGGCTA
>CBVK0100069914.1:0-14632 GCA_900067695.1 Picea abies
TCCTTGTGCCATGAATGACTGTTTTTCTGTGCTGACGATGTGGAGTTCTTGTCGCCCTGTGCGAACGAAATTTTGGTGATAACATATATCTTCGACCATTTAACATATTGATGTCCTTACGAACAGAACGGTCCAATCATATTTAGATAGATATTTTGGCAATAAAAACCATATCCTTACTTTGTCGTTTCACCTTATTTCCAATTAATGGCATAAAATTCGACGATTCGTGGCACAAGCTGGCACAAGGAACATTTGAAATTACCTCGTAAACTATGCATTATTATCATTTGCATTAAACATTGATTATGCTGGCTTGGATTCCTTAATCAGTATTTAAATCAACATTTCGGCGTTCACCGTATCGGGACTTTTAACTCTAACCTTTCGAGCCTCTAAAACCCGAGATTGCGATGATTAGATTTAATTACGAAAAGACATAACTAGGATTAAGTGTTTTAATTGATTTTGATTTAATTTATATCGCGACTTCGCGGCTCGGGACTTTGAAGGTATAGTTTCTAGGAGGAATGTATGCCGACTCGCGAAATCCCGAGAAACTTAAATCATGGTCAAAACTAATCAACCCTGAATCTAACCTGGGTTACTTACGTAAAAGTTTCGTGGCTTCATCTTTCAGAGTTTTAGTGGTAATGGTTTAGGAGAGAGTGAACGCTGAGACGCAAAATCCCGATAGCACTTGACTGGGGTTTACATGGTCTCACTCTTAGCTTTCACTTGAGATAAGCTTTTAAAACTTTTCGCGACTTCACACATCGGGGTTTGTAAATCTTGTGACTTGTAACCCCGGAAGAGCGATATATCGAGGTACAAAAAGCAACAACCTTCGTTTAACGATAAAAAGTGGTAACTTATGAAACATCACATCCCTCGCTATTTCACATGTCGAGACCACTGAGATTTTCAGTAGGTGAATGTCACAAAGTAAAAAAGAACTTAAGAACCGACATTTGACTTTTAAAATAGATTTGAACCAAATGAAAAAGGAAGCTCCAACACATGCTATGGCATGAGAGGATGGGACACATTGGAGAAAAATGACTTCAAGCTATGCACAACAAAGGTATGGTCGAAGGTTTTCCTGAATATGGTTTAGAAGTTAAATTTTGTGAACATTGCATATATGGAAAACAAAGTCAGGTGAGATTCCAATCTGGAGTGACAAGAGAAATTGGGATTCTAGAATTGGTTCATAGTGATGTGTTTGGCTCGTCTACAATTCCTTCACTTGGAAGATCCCAGTATTATGTCTCCTTCAAAGATGATTTTTCTAGGAAGACATGGATATATTTTCTGAAGAAGAAATCAGAGGTTTTCAAGAAATGTAAAGAGTTTAAATATCTTGTAGAAAACTAGATAGATAAGAAGATTAAGGTGTTGAGAAATGATAATGGTGGTAAATTATGTGGAAAATGATTTGATCAGTTCTGCAAGCAGTGTGCCATAGCACGCCAAAATACCACACCATATACCCCATAGAAAAATGGATTTTTTGAGAGAATGAACAAAACATTGATGGATAAGGCAAGGAGCATTATCAATAGTGTTGGGCTCGCACAAGAATTATGGGTGAAGTTAGTGGACACTGCAAGATATCTTGTGAATATGTCTCCTTCATCAGCGCTAGTCGATACGAATCCACATGAGGTATTGTCGAGCAACAAACCTTAAGTTTCACGTCTCAAAGTATTTAGTTGTGATGCATTTTTGCATGTTCCCAAGGAAAAGAGGAGCAAGAAGGCTTTGGGGTCCTGCATCAAGGATAACAGTGTACATTCAAGATGTGGTATTCACAGAATTTGGAGGTAAGTATGAGCCTAAGGAAATTGTTCAGACTAAGAATAATCCTGAGATGATGCAATTTGAAATGAGGAATGAAGAAGGTGATTTAGATGAGTCGACTAAATCAGAGGAAGAGAAGGAACAAAAAACTCTGGTGGTAAGGAGGTCAGAAATAATAAGAAAACCGGTTGAAAGGTATAGTCCACCCGACATTCATTTTGCATTAATTTTAACCACCATCGACAATGAGCCCACGTCAGTCGGTGAGGTAGTTGACTCGGTAGAGAGTAAACTATGGAAGGACGCCATGGTCAAAGACATGGAATACTTGCACAAGAATGAGACATGGGATTTAGTCAAGTTACATAGTGGAAGAAAGACCATCGGTAGAAAATGGGTATTCAAGAAGAAGATTAATGATGCAAGACAAGTCGAGAAGTTTAAAGATCGATTAGTAGCAAAAGGTTATTCGTAAGTCGAGGGAGTTGGGTTGTTATATTATTTGAAATGAAATTATAATCAAGGTGAATCCAATGATAGTCAAATTCGATTTGGATCAACATTAGGTTGAGAGTGGAGGTAGATTGACAAAAAGTCAAAGGTCGAGGTTAGTCAATCGAGTAGAGTCGAAGTCGAAGGTCGAGGCAGTTCGACATGGTAAAGGAATCGACATCAATTCGAAGAGGTCAACCAAAAAGAGGTTGAAATTCAAGCATGTGGCAATCAAATAAAGACGAATGAAGGATGACTAGTAGTCGATTGGCAATCCAACTTGAATTCAACTGTAACAAAATCATGTGATTTATGGGATTTGTAGCCAATGATCTACATGAATTTGTAACCATTTTTGGGCACTAAGTATTTAGGGTTTTTCATGTTGTAAAACCTATAAAGAGGAGTTTTGTAAGGCTGTAAAGGATAATAATGAAATCAATGAATCGTAGCATAGCCATAATTTAGAGAAATCTGTATATGTATGTTGTTGGTCATGCATATGCAAGCCATATAGGCTACAAGGTTGTTCTTACGCGGGAAAGAGGGTATGATGTCAATTGTGTCTTAGGTGTGGAACAAGGTTAGACATGTAACCTTTTATTCATATTTAATAATACAACAAGAGAGAAGAACGCTCAAGGAATGTTGGTTTTCCCAATTTGGGTTTCCAGGGTAAAATATCTATGTACGGTGTGATTGCTTTGTCATTTTTTTTCTTAATTAAATTCCTCTTTTCTTCTGCTAGGTTTAGTGTGCAAGTGTTTCTCATTTCCTGAAAATAATAGTATGACTATTGATTGACGTGAGTTAATACATCATATACTTCTTTAAAATCATCATCCCTAGCATATTATTCTGCATAGATTTCATGTGATAAATCATTATACCTGAGTATTGTCGATGCATTAATTACTGGTCTTGATAACATATCTACAACCTTGTTATGAATACACTTCTTATTCTTTATTACCGGATGAAACTACTATAGAAAACCCATCCACTTGAAGTGTCATGACTCTTGTAGCTTGCTTTGTGATTGTAAATGCTTTAATGGTTGATGATCTGTATGAATTATTGTCTCCTTTCCCATTCAGTAATGCTTCCATTTCTTTACACTTTGTACAAATGCATACAATTCCTTATCATATGTTGTATAGTTAATCACAACTTGAGTGAAAGCATCAGAATGAGAACATATAGGTTTACCTTGTTGCATCAATATTGTGCCCATGGCATATCCGCTTGCATCGGTTTGAATCCCAAATGGTTGTTGTGGAACTAGTAATTCCATAACTAGTGTGATGCTTATATTTCCCTTCAATGTCTCAAAAGATTTATGTTCCTTGAATCCATACTGAAAGACATGTTTAGCACTCGTTAATCAATGCATAGGTGTTGCTATGTATGAGAAATTAGAAATGAATTTCATCCAATACTATACTACTCCTAAGAAGCTCCTGACTTTGGTGGAAGTAGTTGGCTTGGGACATTTCACAATGACTTCTACTTTTGTAAGATTTATTTTGATCTGACCATTCCCCACAATGTAACCCAAATATACTAGAGAATGTTTTCCAAATTCACACTTAGACATTTTGACATACAACTTATTCTTCTTCAAAAGTTAAAAAACTTTCCTGACATGTATTAGATGATATTTCCATGTTTGGCTGAAGATCAATATGTCGTATAAATAGGCAATAAAAAAATCATGTATGTAGGAATGAACACATCATTCATCACTCTCATAAAAATTTTTAGAGTGTTACATAACCCAAATGGAATAACCAATCATTCGAACAAGCCCCACTTGGTATTGAAAGCAATTTTCCATATATTTCCTTCTACAATTATGATCTGATGGTAACCACTTCGCAATCCCAACTTAGTGAAATACACATCATTCTTTAACTGATCTAATAGATCATCTATTCTCGGAAGAGGATAAGGGTTCTTTACCGTAATATTGTTGAGGGCTCAGAAATTAATACACATTCTCCATGTGCCATCTTTCTTTGGAACTAATACAATAGGATAACCATACAGAGAGGATCTTGGTCTGATGATTACTTTATTGAGAATCTCCTGAACTTGCTTCTTAATTTATGCATTCTTGATTATTGATGACCTATACATTCCAATGTTCGAAAGAGGATAATCTTGTTGAAAATATATTTCATGTTCAACCTCTCTTTTAGGATGAAACCCTATAGGTTCTTGAAACAAATCATCATAATTAGATATGTTGTTGATCAATTCCTACTTATGATTTGGATGACAACCAACTAAAGCATTTGTTATGTCTTCTTCTTTCTATTTCACTACCATGAGAACATAATATTTTGTTACGGACCTAACCTACTTAACCCCTCAAGTGGGTAGAATAATATATTTCCATGTAATAAAGGTCAATATTAATAAGGCCTAGCAATAAGGAGGAATAAGTCAAAGGTAAGAAGACCTAATAGAAGCTTACGCTTCTAGAAGGATCTTCCTCTAGATTGTTATTTTCAATAGATAGATTTATTATAAATAGGAGTAGAGGGTATGAGAAGTTTTGTCTTAAAAAATTATTGTAATAGAGATCTGCTATGCTCGAGGTTTCCCCCTCGAAGAGGCAACTGAACCTTGTTTCCTATCAATAAAGGTACAATTTTGGTGTTGTGGTTCCATCTAATTTGTTGTTTTGTTGTTATCTCTACATTAGTTTTGTATTTTGTTGCTATCTTCGTGCTATTTTCTGCTTTATTTCTCTTCTCTGCTAATATAATAGACTCGGTACCTTACAAGTGGTATCAGAGCACTTTCCTCGGGAGGAAATTGTGGGTTAAATTTTTTCCAGAGTAGAGACGTATTCCAGTATCTTAAAGCTACAAAGATATGTCATTACATGCATAAAATTGTGGTCAGAGAGTAATACACACAGAAAATACAAGTTGTACTCAAGCGCACATCTGTTGGACACCCTTGTAACCCTTGTTGGTACCCGTTTGAGTGCTAGTGCATCAAACATCACCTATATATAGATCAACCTAGATCTCCTGAAGACCTTTGCAGATAAACCTATTGGCCACTTGACTACTATAGTGACACCAAGAACAACACCTAGGAAGATACTCTCTACTACCTGGGTAGTCGGGTAGTAAGATACTCTCTTGTAATTGTGATGAAAAATATTTTCTGGGGCACAAGTGTAAGGAACAAAAACATTTTATGGACATTTCCGAAGATGTTCCTAAAGAAGATGTGACAACTCCCCTTGTTGAAGAGCCCTCCCTTCCCGATGCTACCTAGGAGACCGCTGACCCACCTGAAGTTGACCCACTCATTTCCTTGCATACCCTCACTGGCTTCTCTGCTCCACAAACCCTCAAGCTCATTGGCTATATTAAGCATAGGAAGGTCATCATCCTTGTTGACAGTGGTATCACCCACAATTTTATTCATCATCACATTGCCCAAGAAACCAATTTCTATATTCATGCTATCAATAATTTTCAAATCATGATAGCCAATGGTGGGTCCATGAAATGTGGTGGGCGTTGTCAAAATGTTGGAATTATTGATTATGTGTTATCATTGATGGCAACATGAGTCAAACATGTACAATAATTAGAGGAAAAGAAAGATCACCTTGGGGAAAAATAAATTCGTGATCACTGTTGATCATGATAGGATCAACAATGATCCTATGTTCGTAAAGCTCAAGAGAGATAATTGGGAGATTCTACAAATAATACACACACGAAATAAGAGAATTCAATTTTAAGGTATTTGGAAAGGATGAAGGAAAGATCAGAAGGGAGAGCGCATTGTAGAAGTGATATTGGGATTGAAATCCCCACAGTAAAACTCCAAAATAATCAAGGAAGAATAATGTTCGTTGATATAGTTCTCGGGAAACTCTTGGAACATCAGATCATGTAGAAGCCAGGTCATACATACAAGAATCCATTGTGAAGGATTGTGGAAATATAATCATCCATTCAAATTTCGAGAGTAATCGAAACCATTAGATCAGTTAGAACCATTGATCAAATCCAAGTGGAAGGATAGAGTAAGTTTCAGGACATCGGAACTTTTCCACTTTGGTGAACATTGGAGATAAGGCAGAGGCACAAACTCATGAATTCATGAAATCCTTCCATCCATTAGATCAAGGAGGGACTTCAGATCAATTCTCGACCATCCAATCAAGTTTAGTGGAAGGACAGTGTAAGCCACAATATCCTAGAGTCTCAGATTAAGAAAACTCATGCAGACCGTTGATCTAAGATCTCCTCGGGAGAAATACGAGTCATTGGATCAAGTGGCCAACTCTGATGCTGACCACTCCAGTGAAAATGAGTCTAAAATAGGTAAATTTACTGGAAGGTTGAAGCCCAAAAGTCACGAACTCCCGTTGACCATCAGATAAGAGGAAGAATAGTAAATCACGTCAATCGTTGATCAGGAGTGAAAATATTCAGAGTGTGCTAATAAAGAAGGTGGTCAACTCGGGCCTTGACCTACTTTGGCGAGAAAAAACTCAAATAAACCAAGAACTCTTGAAACCTCGAGTTCCAGAATAAACAAAGGCCATAGGATCAAGACAGTTGAAAATCTATGATGGTATATCTATTCGACACTTCGGAAATAATCGAAGGATGGTACAAAAGTGCCAAAAATCTCGAAGCAATGAAGTACCGAAGCCATGAATTAAGACATGTGGAAGAAGACAAATATGACACATGGCCCAATCAACTAGTGACAAGTTTCAAGGTATAGTTGGCACATTAGGTATAAGAAAGTCACAAATCAAGGTGACATGTGGAGGCCACTCAACTAATGCCACATCAACAGTGACATTGAAAATCTACGTCACTTCGGGAGTACATCCTTCTGGGATAACCAACTTCTCCTACCAACAAAACTACCTAAACCATCGAAGGCCAAACTCACGAATAGCCTAATACCCGGAGAGCAGGAGATCCTTTTTTCCTAAGCCCACGGTCCTAGATCATGGACATGCGAAGGTTATTAAGCAGGGAAGTGTTGATACGCACTCCGATAGAATTTTCTCCGGAAGAGTTGGAAGACTGCAAAGGCCGAAGTCCCAAAACTTTGAAGTCTCGAAGTGAACAAGGACCATCCATCTCAACTAAATATTAAGTCGGAGCAGTCGATCATCTAAAAGCCAAAATTAGTCAAAGTTAAATGAGAAATGGGGTAGTATATATTTGACCATCTTTCATAAGGTTAGATCATTGAAGAAGGTTTATAAGCATATATTAAGTTGCATAGATGTTAGAAAGAAGGAGACAACACATTTGTTTATCAGGACCATTGGATGAGACCAAGGAAAAGATCAATGGTGGAACAAAACTTTGTCACTGCGGGGATAGTTGGAAGCAAGAGGCATAAATATCTCGGATTCCCAAATCTTTGTAATCCAGGAATAAATGAAAGTCATCCATCTCAATGACTAATTAAGTCGGAACCATCAATCGTCAAGGATTGAAAATGATCTGGAGCCAACAAAGTTGCGCAATTATTAGACCAGAACGTTGATTTGAGAACTTCTGGAAGAAAATTTAAATCATATGGTATTGACGTACCACAAGACATATGATAAGGTAGAAATATGGTGTAAGAGAATAAGGAAAGAGAAGAGACTCTAAGGATAATAAAATCATGGTCTTAAGCCCATAGTAATTTGGACAGAAATGGATTGAAGGAAGCACCTATCTGCAAAAATTAATAAATCTATAACAAGGAAACTAAACAGAAAAGAATAAATGAAAATTAAGACTACGAAGGATTTGAAGTCTTTTTAGTTAAAAGAAATAGAAGGATCAATGACAAAATACTTCGAATTAATTAAATGAAGAGGTGAACTTTTTTTAACGAAAAGACACATGGATTCAATATATAAATGTTGGAAGATTATATAAACAAAAAATTGTGGTGAAAAGAAAGTGTCGTGGTGGATTAGATATATATATAATGGATTGAATGGAAGTTCATTCTATTAGGTTGGTGCTTGTTTACAAGTTGAGTCTTGTTATGAGGGTTGGGTTCCTCACATCGCAGTTGGATCTGAGATCAACAAGCTAGGTCTTGTTATGAGGGTTGGATTCCTCATTTCTCAGTTGGATCTAAGAACTACAAGTTGGGTCTTGTATCAGAGAGTTGGATCTCCCATATTCAGTTGAAGTTGAAAATATTAAAAGATTGATTTTATTTGTATTCATTCAAGTTAAATAAATAAAAGAAAGATATTTTATCTACATACAGTTTGTGTTATACATGTTTATGAATTATTAATCGAGATGCATATATCGTATTCAGTTAATTCAATTAATCTATGAGAGTGTGAAAAGTAGTCAAAGTTTCAGACACTGATTCACTCCCCCCCTCTCAGTGTCAAGTGTATATTTCAACAATTGGTATTAGAGCAGGTGCCTTCAGCACAGTTTAAACACTGGAAGGTATATTCTGAAGAAATGGGTGGACAAATGGCTCTCTCCACAAATGAAGTTCCCTTATTTGATGGAACAGATTACTCTTCATAGAGGGATTCAATAGTATCTAAACCTTGGTACTCAACAACCTCAAGGAACAAATCCAAAACTACAAAAGAAGCAAAGAAAAATAATTGAATAGCATTAAAGGCAATCCAGAATACACTGTTAGAGCAAGAAAATAAAAGATGGGACACTGCACCTATGCTAAATTACTATGGCTCATGCTGGAGAATTCTTATCAAAATAAAGAAAAAAACAAAGAAATGGAGAATTCCAATCAGTTTATAGAACAAAACAAAGAAACAAAAAAATCCAATCAGATTAAAGAACAAAACAAAGAAATGGAGAAATCAAATCATATTGAAGAACGAAATGCAGATAAAGAGAATTATGATCAGAATAAAGAACAAAACACAAAATAGGATAATTCCATCAAATAATTGATGCAAATCCCAACCCTCAACATAGAAGACTACTACATCAAGGAATTGATGAATACCTCAATATTCACTAAAGAAAAACTATTAGATTTTAAGACCAGTGTTATAATTACATTTGAAGTGATTAGTATGGAACAAGAAAATGATCTATATGTTGAAGTTACAAAGGATTTTCTTGACCATCTTGAATACACAGTTATGTGCAGTTTTGAAGAGTTGGAGAAACTTCAAAAGAAATATATGTTGCTACTACAACAGTAATACCAATCTAACCATGAAGAGCATGAACAAAAGATTCATCTAGAATACAAAGAATAAGAAATCAAAAGATTGAAGACCAACGTTTCTAATCTAATAGAAGAAATGGAAGAATTAAAGACACATGACAATAAAAGAAAAGAAGTACTAGAAGAGACAAAAGAAATGGTCATCTGTCTAAAAACTCAACTTGAAGAAACTAAGAAAAATGAAGAATCCCAAAAGATACAATTAACTAAAAGAGAAGAATCATGTCACATGTTGGAATTGGGAATCATTAATGTCAAAAATATAAATGAAAGTACTAATGCAACTCTAATGACTCAAATTGAAGAAGCTAAGAAAAATGAAGAAGCACATAAGATCCAATGGTGAGAGAACATATCCCTTGACGAACAAATCTCACTCAATGAAAAAATGTGTAAATTAAATAAACATAATATTAAAAAAAATTAAAAGGACATTATATACTATGTTTGTAAAAATTATTATTATATATTATATTTATAATTTTCTAGTCAACTTTATATTCAATAACAATGACTATAAAATTATAAATATAATAATAATTTTTACAAACATAGTATATAATGTTACTTATATAAATGTTTAAATAATATTGGATATCATTATTATTTGTTTTGTGAGAGGTTATCTTTTTGAGATCATGGATCTATCAGTCTAACAACCAACAAGAGATGTGCAAGAGGGTCTTCACTAATGGTGAGAGAACATGTCCCTTGACTTTTGACCTACGAACAAATCTCACCCAATGAAAAAATGTGTAAATGAAATAAACATAATATAAAAGTTTTATGAAAGAACTACCATGCATTTATTCTATATTACCTATTGTAGAAAATTATTTTAAAATCATAATAAATAATAATGATATCCAACGTTACTTAAACATTTATATAAGTAACGTTATATACTATGTTTGTAAAAAATATTATTATATATTATATTTATAATTTTATTGTCAATGTTATATTTAACAAGTGTTGCATGGCAGGGTAGTCCCTGCCTAAAAGTTAATTTACCTAGAAAAGTAAAAGTTGTTTTGTTGAGTTAATTAAAAGTAAATTAAAAGTTAATTTACCCAGAACAATGTAATTGTTAGTACAATTATTTGTTGATACCATCTTGGATACAACTCGTAGAAATCAATGTGAAGAGAGTTGAACCAAGAAGATGGAAGATTGTAGAATCTTACCGTGAGTGTATTATGGAGACTTGAATTCTTATAACCAACTAGATAGATCAATAAATTGTAGGCCAATTTTGAGATCAATGGTTGGTGCACTAACTTATTTAGAATGGGTTAATGCATTGTTTGATACATTAATCATCTGTTTGTTTCAAATTTAAATTTAATTCAATTAATTATTCATATTTATTTTTATTTTTCATTTTAACATCTTGTACCTAGCACTTCCATCATATACATTTTGCACCCAACAATTCTGCTAGTTGGCAAACTCACAGGTTCACATTTATAGTCATGCTTATGTACCACCAGTCCGACCGATAGTCATGCTTATGTATCACCAGTCTGACCGACCGCAACATGAGATTTAGTAATTTATAGAATATTATAACATTTTACCAAGATTTATAGTAATTTATATAATGCTATAACACTTTTTATTTAAAGAATAGTATAAACATTTTTTTTAATCTTATTCAATATTATTTTTAATGTTTTTAAATGTAATTTTGGAGTTTTGATTTTGTTTATGATAATAAATGCTTGTGCCTAGAAATTGATCATTCTTGACTCTAGAGTTAAAATGCTTATATACTTGTATATGCTATTTTATATTAATATTAATAAATAAACTATAAAGTAAAATTAATGATATCTATCCTATAATACTAATATTAAATATAGTATATGTGATAATGTTTTGTTAAATTTTATTCAATTAATTATTCATATTTATTTTTATTTTTCATTTTTGATGTCCGCACTCAACACTTCCGTCATATACATTTTGTACCCAACAATTTTGTGATACACATTTTGCAGACATCACTTAACTTACAAGCTTCACTATACCCGAACTGACAAGCTTCACTATACCCGAACTGCCCAAATTCACTACAGACAATATTGTAGCATGTTAAGTAAACATTTAAGGGTGTGAGGCCTGTTACGTAAACATTTAAGGCTGTCAGAACCGTCCAAGGGCCTTGCGTTGTGTAAACATTTAAGAAAGAATGCATATGGCAGGCCTCTTTAAGTACATTAAGTACTTAAAAATAATAAATAATAATAATAATAATAATAACAATAGTACAAAAAACATAAAAATATTTATAATTAACAAAACTTAGGATAAATTTAGATAGCAGAAAATGCGAACAAATGCTAGCATTAATCCACCTTCGAGAAATGCATAAGAAAATATATGATTCAGAAAGACCGTATATGATCAAAAACTTTGGATATGCTAACATATAAAACATTAGGAATAGATCATGACATATATGGTACTTTTTATTATATAAAGATCAATGTTTTTAGTTCAATTATCGATCGCTATAGTCCCTCTACGCCTTGGCAGGGACTAATAACATTCACAATAAAATTATAAATATAATATATAATAATTTGTTTTAGAAACATAGTATAAAATGTTAGTCATATAAATGTTTAAATAATATTGGATATCAATATTATATATTTTGTGAGGGGTTACCTTTCTAAGATCATGGATCTATCATTTTCAATCTAATTTCCAATGAGGGATGTGCAAGAGGGTCTTCACCAATGGTGAGAGCACATGTCCCTTGACTTTTGACTTCCAAAAATATATAACCCATTGAAACAAAATGCATAAATTAAATAAACATCATATAAAAAATTTGTATAAAGAGCACTATGTATATATTCTATAGAACCTACCGTAGGAAATCATTTTAAAATTATAATAAATGATAATGATATCCAATCTTATTTAAACATTTATATAAGTAACATTATATACTATATTTGTAAAAAATATTATTATATATTATATTTATAATTTTATACTAAATTTTATATTTAATAACATTTACTATAAATATATAAATATAATAAATAATAATATTTTAATAACATTTACTATAAATATATAAATATAATAAATAATAATATTTGTTTCAAACATAGTATATAATGTTAGTTATACAAATGTTTAAACAAGATTGCATGTTATTATTATTTATTTTGTGAGGGGTTACATTTTTGAGATCATAGATATATCTTTTGTTAATCTAACATACAATAAGGGATGTGCAAAGGGGTATTCACCAATGGTGACAGAACATTTCCCTTGACTTTTGACTTGCAGACAAATTTCACCCAATGAAAAAATGCCTAAATTATTCTAATTTCATAGATTACACCATGAGTAAAATTCAAAATAAACATAATATAAATCATTATGTATAATTTCTATTAATTTCCCTTTCATGAAAGTGAGTTTTGTAAAAATAACACTATGCATAAATTATATAGTATCTATTGTTTTTATTCAACAATAATTTTAGATATTCTATTTTATGTGTAATGCATGTCATTGTCATAGAAAATATATAAATCACCATTATAGATGAAATAAAATTACATTGCACCTACATTAATGTGTATATATACAAAAAACAATAGAGACATCAATTATAGTAAAAAGTATAGGGAAATATATTGTAAAAAATTATATAGATGTTTTTCAATTATTATTATAGATGTTTTTCAAATATTGTTATAACTCATAACAATCTCTAACTAAGTCATGTTTGGTAAAGGTAGAAGATCATGGATTGAATCCATCTTTGGTTTAAGCAGGAAATAAATCTTCTTCATAATAATGTTGGTGTGCATTGTTTTATCTCTCTGTAAATTGCTTTTGGTTGAGGAAAGAAAATCACAAAGGTAACCCCAAACCAACTTGAGGATGGAAGCTTGTAATATTCCAGAAATAAAAAGTATGCAGAACAAAAATAAATAACTAGAAATGGCATATGAACAACAATATAACTAGAACAACACCATGATAATACCAAAATGATAACAGAATAACACTAGAAATAACACTTTGATTACCGAGAGAAATTTTTTGATTCGGATTATTTTCGGCACGAAATGAGAGTGGAGATATATCACAGAAATATTTAGAGATATTGCAAGAGAGACAACAATATAACAAAGATATAGCGGAAATATAACAAGTGTCACAGATATACAATAATACACAATTTCTATTAATGAAATAAATGTACAGAGACTGTAAAAGTACAGAGTGAAAGACTCGCTAGAATGGTGGTAGCTTATCTCTTAGAAGAGATGTGACGGCTACTCGCATCCATGAGAAGATCCCTATTAGAATGAAGCTCTAAGGGCCTTTTTAACATCAGTAAAATCCAAAACCCTAACCCCAGAAGATGAAAAGCCAAAAGGTTTGTGGGCCCCGATGGGGGTAGTTGATACGTCAACTTCTTAGGGGCGTAACTTTTGCATACGATCTTCGTTTGGGGTGCTCAATAGCTCGTTGGAAAGATCTATCCGAGAACTACAACTTTTGGGTGCTATACGATCCATGTTGCTCCTCATTTTCTCAAAAAACATCGTTTAGGGCCTCAAAATGGCCCCGGAAGTTAAAAACTGCTAAAAATAGTAAATTACCAAAATTGCCAAAAACATGTTTTGGGCCAATTGGAGAAGGTGGGTGGCCACCGATATCCACTTGGATCAATCCTCCCTCCTTAGGAATAAATTTTCTCCATTGCGTTGAGTTCCCGGGGGAGAGGGGAAACCGATTGCTGAATCTGAATCTTGGTGAGTTTCTTGCCTTGTTGGAACCATCGCGCTACTTGGTTTGTTGAAGGTCGTCACAAACCTGTGGCTGGAAGGGTTGGAACTTTTTAACCAGTTTGGCTACATGAGATGACTATGTGTAGAAGGAATCTTTGTGCTTTGCTGCAACCTTGTCGACCTGCTTCTGGTGGATAAAAGGTGCTTGGGACGAGGCTGTAGTGGTTGTAGTATCCTTTTGTTCCCCTTTTGAACAGATTGTGGAGAAGATGAATTTTGTAGTATGAGATACTACCTTGCAACACTGTTTAGGTGGGGCAGTAGTTGGA
>CBVK0100069915.1:0-14632 GCA_900067695.1 Picea abies
TAATACAAAAATCCTCTAATCGTTACTGTAAAAAAAAAAAAAAACATTGATCAAGGTTTAATTTGTAATTAACAAAATGGATACTAAATTAATTAATTTAACAATGATGGAGATTTAATTTATAATGAAATTGGTATATATATATATATAGTGTAAATTGTATGTAGGAATCGTCAACTTTACATTTTCTAAAACTCTATCCCAATTGAAATAAATTTAACTATGCACGAGGAATAAAACACTTTGGTATGGGATGATAAGGTAAGGCAAAGAGAACAAGGTTGCATGGCAGCGTATACTTGTCGCTATGTGGATATAATAAAATAATAGTTGTAGCAGTTTTTTTTCCTTGCATATGCTATTATTAATATTTTTTTGTGAATTTACGTGCAAGTATCAGCGGTCGTTCCACCTGGTTTACATCTAGTTTGCATGCATGTTGGCTGCTCCACATGGTCTCCATGCATCACCAAATATTATCCATGCATAACACTCATTTTCGTTTGTCTTCCCCCGAGCAAGTCATATTCCCAGTATCAACCATTGCAAAATCAATTCCAGCAGCAGTAGCGATTGACCCAGTTCCAGGTTAATATTCAGAACATCACAACTTTATCTAGAGATGTCATGTCTCGGTCTTGGTCTTTAACACTATTTCACTACGAAGGCTGATAATAAACGACGTTATGCCTTCAAAATTTGGCTTAGGTAAAAGATAAAAAATTAAATAAATAAAAGTTTATAAGCATTGACATTCATATTGTATTTGCATAAGAGTAGCAGTATTTTGCATTATAATAAAGTTTTTTTTGTTGCACTACAAATTAATCACTAAATTAGGACAAGTCAGCATTCAAATATTTACAACTAAAAAAATTATAACGAAATAAAATACTCGTTCAACCAATTCATATTTAATCAAATCGCCTCATTAATATTTTACAAAATTCCAGCAGTCACGGGTTGCTGCTTCTCGTAAAACGCACAACAATAGACGGAATTTTTTTAGCTTGAGAGCCATATCCATAGTCGGCCCAATCGACATCTCATTGAATGCATGAACCCGTAGCTGTGGAAATTTGATGACATTGATAACAATAGTCGCCAAATTTGATCAAGATTTTTTATTTACAAAATCGTATAGAATTAACTTCCTAACTTTCAACTCAAAAATTCAAATGCTAGTTATCAATGGTATTGGACATTTGAATACCTGAACAGTTAAAATCCCTCAGAATCTGGTACAAATCCAAGATTTTCCTTGAAAAAGAGAATGGACACATTGGAAAAATCTATATTCTCGATATCGTGGTCAATCACGGCATTAACCCCGAGGGGTTGATACGAGACTAGAGCCTCGGTTAGGTGCCCTGCCATGTTCACATAGAGAACAATCGTGAACAACACTCTGCCGGCCAGATACCAGTTGAGTTGTAAGTTAGCCACTTGGGGACGAAGGCCGTGATCCAGAGCATGAACCCCATGTTGACGAACCATGCCCCCTGGAGCACCAACGAAGCGGTGGCTAAATGCCTCCCAACATTTAGAAGACCAATCGTTCGTTCCAAGGTTTGGCTAAATGCCTCCCAACATTTAGAAGACCAATCGTTCGTTCCAAGGTTCGGACAACTCTGAGAAAAAATGGTCCCAGAGCTCGTAGGGTTCTATGCTCACGACAACGCAGAGGATATCAATGTAAATTGCATGAAACATACATACCGTAAAACAATGAAGATGTATACTATCGATGTAAATTTCATGTTATACCCATGTCCAGCACGGAGATCGCCACATTGCCACTCAACAAACGGCTACAACATTGCCACTCAAATATCACATTGAAAACAAACATTTATTGTTTACAAGTAATGTTATACTTTATTTCCAACATTACTTAGTTGGGAAAAAATTACGAGGCAAACCTATGCTTTAAACTAAGATTGAGGTGCAAAATTTGGGTGGCTCTGCAATAACAGGGTCATTTGAACGACCAATCAAACATCAGAAAAATGATTTAAACTAATAACTGTCGAAGATGTTTTTGTTAAAACTTTGGTTAAACAACTAAAATTTAAATAAGTCAAAGGAAAATAATACTGAGTCAACGCATATTGATTGCTATATACCTATGCCTTCGGCAGGTATAATAAGTCAATGGATGGGCTTATGATATTTTTTTATGCAATGTATGGATAGATTTATGATATATGTAACTTTTAAAAAGAAAAAAAAAAAATACTATTAAATTGGAGTAAATGTGTTCTTTTATTCATATATTAGGTTAATTAAATCGAAATATAAAAATGTACATATCTTGCATATTTATTTATTTATTTTTAATTTACTTTGTCTATTAGTGCGATGCAATTCCCAGAATTTTGAGTTGTAACTATGTGATGCTTGTAACTGCGCATCCTCTTATATTGATATATTGTATTACATTGTCTTATTGCAGTGTGGTCGTATATTTAACGTTAAAGAATAATGTTATCCAATATATTTTATTCCTTTGCAAGCCTGGTTGTATATTTAACTTGACGTCAAGGAAAAACATTATTAGTTATTCAAACAAAATCAATGTAGTATCCCTTAGCAAAATATTCAAACAAAATCAATGTAGTATCCCTTAGCAAAATATTCAAACAATAATCTTATTTGCTAGATCTAAAGCAACATTACTTTTAAAAAGGAATTATTGTTAGACTTATAATCTTCATAGCTAGATTGCAAAGAAAAATTAAAAAGAATTCAGAGATAAACATTCGATCAAGAAAAGCATGTTGTGGTTTAAGTTTCATGATAAAATAATGAGATGGGAATGGTATAGAGATGTTTAGTTTGTAGTTTTCGTTTGAATTTTTAGTTTTTTCCATAGCCCATATATATGAAAATGTAATTCAAAATACAGAATAGAAATAAACTCAATGACAATAATGAAAAAACAAGAAAAGACAAAACCTATTGAGCTAACCCTCGGCTACATATTTTAACCAAATAAAAAGTTAATACTAAATAAAAAGGATATCCTCGTTATTATTATATTTGGATTGAGATGTAAAGCTCACCCTATAGAAATAATGGAGTCGTTATCCATTCTCTTTGGAACGAAAGCCATCGAACTAAGGCAAGCACTCGAACCGACCTTCCCCTCTCTACGTTCGATAAAGTGCCTCTCTGAGTTCCCCTCTCTACATTCGGTAAAGTGGTTCCCCTGCAAAGGTTGGGGATAAGGAGCTAAATTATCCTTGGATGGGTCAGATCAGTTATAAGTTTGATCTGTTAGACTTAATCGCATTATGCTCTCTCACGTGGGTGTTTAGTTACATGTGTGTGTTTGTGCCAAAGAAGTTGGCACCGACAAAGAATGGGGACAGACGACGTCGCTAAATATAATTTTTATCTCAATATTCCCAATGAAGTTATAAAGTTAATATTAAATAAAAAGGACATCCTCGTTATTATTATTTTCAATAAGTTTAATGAATAAAAAACCTATGTAAATTGCAATTGATAGGACTGAGGTTTTGAGTAGATAATAGTTCAAATGATCACAGTCTTCCATTCGTTAATCTCTTGTAACCGTCCATCTATTACTAGATGAACCTTAGCTCAATAGATGTTCGTTGATTAATTCAACGTGGATCGTTCTTAAATACCCAACCCTATTTCCAACGAACGTGACAACAAGCGACACTAGGATGGAGAGTTGCTTTGTGTTTTACTTCGCTAACTCACGGTTTCGCATTTACTTGACATGAAAGACTTTGTTTTATTCATCGAAGTGCATCCCAAGCTCAATTGGTCTGACTGCCTTTGCGTTATCCTTTCATCTTTATCATGGAGTTCGTCATTTATTACAGACCCAATATTTTCACTATGTTCTGACTTTACGCACATTTGAGCTTGTTCCAAAAAGCATGCATTTGCATTTTACCAGCACATACAGGTAAACCAGTTTCATAATTCATTTGGTCAAGTTCGTGTATGGATCGAGGATACATTCATTTCTTATACCGCGGAGAGGGAGCCAATCAGGTTCGATAATCGATTTCACTGGTAAGCACGAAGAACCCTGAAATTTACTGTGTGTTCATTGAATGGTTAATAAAGCAGGCGACGAATAAAAATTAAGTCTCAAGGAAATAACAAGTAAAACATGGTGTGTTCTCTGGAAATCCTTTTAGCACTTACCTGTCTTCATTGGATTTTGTACCAGGTGCGAGGATTTACTTCAGGGGTGAGGTCTCTAGCTCAAGCTCAGAATAGCCCAGTTGTGCCAGGGAAAATCATAGGAAGAAAAAGGATTCCATATTATGCAAGGAAACATTCTTTTTTCCAATTCCAAGGTAAGATTGAATTGTCTTTTGTTGGTGAATCTAAATCCAACATCATACGGGATCAACACTAAGCACGCTAAGCATGTATCAAGATTATTTATGATCCATAGGAAAGAATAGAAGATTGCATTGTATATGGTCCACAAGCAATAATAGAATATGCATTGTAGTGGGGCTACAATGAAATATTAATATCTATTTGTACCACTGGTACACCTAATGCCTTTTATGTTCTCTAGATGCACTACCATTCCAAGGACGAAGTTCTTATAATAGAACTATAACTATAACATGTTGGAGCCATAAGGATCTATGAGTGTATCAAAATCAGAAAACAATGACAAACTACACACCTGAACCTTCTTCTGAAGGAGCTTTACATATTCAACAGCCTCAGTTAGCATGTTTGTAGTATTTGTTTACTGCAATGAGTCCAGAAGTTAAAAGGTATAATTATTAATGAGCTACAAATTGCAATAACTTTCATTCACCTACAATCTAGGAATAACACATTCGAATATTATGCTTCAATTTTCTTACTTTTTTCATGTTTGGTACAAACTCCTGTAATTTTCTTATTCAATCACTTCTACATGTTCTTTGCACTTGCAAATATGCAATCATAGTTATGGCCTAGATCTGTGAGAAAATACTTTAAAAAACACCAAATATTATGACATATACAACATAAATTCCCAAGAAAAAAACTCTCTAGCATCGTCTATAGTGCTCACTTTACAACAATTAGTGTGGTTAAGATAATGAAATGTACTAGGATCTCCCAACTTGTATTTAACAACATCCTATAAATAAGGAGCCAGATTGGTAAGATTCATGAATCTGATATTGCTGGCATGAAAGTCTTGCAGATTATTATCGACTGATTCAGAAAGCAAATACTGCATTGAAACTAACTTCATCAAATTTGTTAGAATTCCTCTTGACATTTATTAGGCATAATGATTAGATGTACCTATGGTGATGCAGCACAAAGCATGTAGAAACAATGATCATTTCTCTCTGGATCATAGACCTGACAAACACGAGACCTTTCTAGAAGGTAGGTCCTCACAGCAACTCTTGATATCTTTCCATTCTTGTCGAACTAAAGCAAAACAAATTTGCCAAAATGACTGCATCACGTATGCTCTTCTCTCAAATGAGAACATATAAGCACTATGTGTTTCACTGTCATCCCTCAATTCATTTTGTTGAGCTTACTTCAATGGGATAGTTGCAAATTAAAGCATAGTTACGCTTCTATGACTCACCTAGAATTGTTGTTTTTGACGGTTTTTGAGCTACCAAAAGATTCAAGAATGGGATTTGACTGTAAACATAATAAAAAACATTATTTTAGTAATACAGTAACAAGTACACCATAAGCTATGGAGAAGAATTACTTACAACCATATGTATCACAAAGAATGCAGTCGTTTCTTACTACCAGGACTTGTTGCTCCACAATTCTTCCCTTTGTTCTTGATCGACCACCCATAAATTCAAGGTAACGCATAAGCATTTTCGTTGTTTCTGTTTTTCCCGCTCCACTTTCTTCGTTGACTAGGATTGACTGGATTTTCCCCTCAATGACCATGGCCCTGTATGCAAAAAATTAGACTTAATGTAAGGTTGGCCTCCCTAAGGGAGGTTCAGGCTCAGGTTTCCCCACTGCCAGGCATGCCCGCGTTTAGCTTTAGAACATGTGTTATCATTTTCATGTTTTGATTACTAACAGGCAATAATACCCTCTAACCAATAGGTCAAATCCATTTTGTACTTTATGCAAAGCAAAGGATTTATCCATTAAAGATACTCTCTAGGTGGATTTTTTCCAGCAAAATGAACAAATTCAAACACTACAAGATTCATGATAGTACCTGTAACAGGCATCTTCCACTGCAAAAAGATGAGGGCTTAGCTCTCCAAAAGTTGCACCCTTATATTGTTCCATCATGTGGGTATTATCCAAGTGTGGAAGTCTTCTGAAAGGATTGACAACAATTAATATATTCTATGTGTATGTATGTCAACAAGATGTTGTTCCATTAGACCAAAATAGTTATAAATAGTTCTAAAGTGCCATTGTAGGAAAACAAGAAAGTACTTTTGAAAGCATCCAAAACACTAAACGTGTTTGATAAAAAGAAGCACACCAATTCCTTAACTTGCTTGAAATGAATGGAGAATACTATCTCAAATCATCATAGTAAGCAGGGCCCCTTACATAAATTTCATTAAGATTAAATCTAGCAAACAAATTTTGTAGAATCCTTGGCTCGTGCAAATAGGCAAGTTTTGTTATGTCATCTAGCCCCACGGCAGGTGCTTCTGCATCTTTTGGATAAATGGTTGACAAATGAGCCACCACCTGAATACAGGCCACATCAATCGTTATTGCCAATCATCCTTCCATCTTTTTCATATTACTTGTAAGTTGTAAAAGAGATATGCATGAAATTTCTATCACACTGAAGATACAAGAACTATACAAGACTGATGAGAATAGTAAAGAAATTGATTGATACTAATATTTTCACAAAACACTGTATTTTATTGCAAACAATCTACAATTAATTAAATAGGCAAGCCTCGAGTTGGCCACCACTGTTACCTGCCAACAACTCCCGTATGTGACACATAAAAAAGACAGTTGATAGGCCATTCTTTCTACCAACATAATCTAGCTCACCATAGCTTCTTACGACAATTTTCTTCTTGGCATAGAAAAATGTGACACAATGATCTTGTATTTTCCAAAATCTTTTTGGCATAGAAATGTCATTTCATTCTAAGACATTAACATTATTTGTAAGAAAAGGAACGTTGAACAGACATTGTTGAGTGAGTCATCTGTGTAAGAGGTGTCAAGATGTTCTTACTGTCTTCCCATTTGTAGTTTGAATTTTGGCTTCCTGCCCATTGATTTCAAAAACTAACCCTCTCTGCAATACTTTTGGGATGTGTTGCACAACCTCGCTTTGCTATAATCCTACAAGGAACAGATTCTTTCGTCGATTAGCTCCCCCCGAACCCATTACAATGAGAAGGACGAAAACACGAAGGTTGAGAAGCGGGGTTGCTTCAGTATTACTGGTTCGACTCTGGCCCTGGGCTGGTCTAGCAGTCGACTGGTAGATTGGTATTGATAGGCGTCGACGGTTGCTTTAGCAGAACAAATAACTCAAAAGCAAGCACTCGATCTTCTTTCGAATTCTTCTTGATGGTGGTAGGACTTAGCAAGTTCAACCCCTGCCATAGTGAAGGGAAGAAATAAGTAGGCCATGTGCCTGCATGCATGCAGGTGGTGGAGACGGTGGCCATGTTTCTCAGACATTGAAATTTGGGAGGAAGAGCAGGCACTCGTCGTATTCGTCAGACATTTTCGGGTGCATTGAAAACTTAGAACTTAGGTTAAACTTAGAATAAATAGATTGCATGCAATTCATAAGTTAAAAGCAAGGATTGGGGGAGGAGTGAAGCCTCCAATAAGACTTTCATTGTTAGAGCGAATAGGATCGTAGATAAATATTTCTTATTAAAATATTTAGTATAAAAAATTACAACCCATGCTACAAAGTTATAGATATACTAAATGTATTAAAAGTCAACCACAAACTAATTGACGATCAAAGTTGTATTGAATGCTAGAGTCCCTTCTTGCCTTCGGCGGGGACTAATAATAAGTATGGAGCCCAATTCAAAACAAATTTATAGGTGTACAAATTTAGACAAATTTGATATTGTCCAAAAGGCCATTATTACACGAAAGTATCAATGTTTTAGAACAATGAAACTAATGAACATTAATCATTAATCAATTTGAGACGAATGTTTTTAGATCATTTCTTCACTCTAAGGTTTGGTTCAAGGCATTCAACCAAAAGTTTTTTTTGTTTTTTTCAATATAGAACCAATGGAATTGAAGCTTATTATGAGATGTATGTATACATTTTTGTTATGTAACAATTAACCCATACTATTTCAATGTCATGTCATGTCATTTTTTACATAGAAAAAATGCATGCTTATAATGTTACTCTAGTACATGGACAATTTCCAAGTAGTAGATTGAACAAATTTGTTTCTATAAAAGATTGTCAATAACTATTTGACCTCCAGTATCATGATTTCAAAATGCTTATAATGGTAATTCCATTTATAATTTGTTTTGTATAAACATGCTTAATAATTTTGGATATTATCCCAAGCCAATTTTACAATTTTGCAATCTCCTCTTCCTTGTGAAGGTTTGGTAATTAACTAAGGTTAAGCAAGCTATGTAAAACGATGCAAATGTTAAGACAAAACAAATGTGAGTGGAAAAAAATTAAATGAAAGGAAAATAAAATAAAATATGAGAGAAGGTTGAGGAAGGGGAAATGAAGAGTCATGGTTGTTGGCCTTCCCCCTACCCCTCATCTCTCCCTATTTCCTCATTCACTCTAATTATCAATGGCTCTTTTGGCCAAGAGAGGAAGAGGCATAGAGAGCCATGGGAAAAATGTAACCAGAGATTGTCAGAATGGAGAATTGAGCCCCCACTCGAAGCTAGTTTTCCCATTTGGATTTCCAAAGTAAATCATTATGTTTATTATGTGTTTGATTTTGTCTACAATATGGATTTATCTTTGGTGTAAGAGAATTGTGATTGCTTAGTTTTCAACAAGTTTGTTGATGAATCATGCTTGAACTTTGTCATGAAATAAATAGGACATCCTAGTGATGTTAATAACCAACTCTAATGTCCTTCACTATATTCAAAGTTTGGAAAACTTTCCTTCATTTGCATCAAATGGTGTGTGGCACACCAATATTTGGTTGATTGTTTGTTTAATGGGTTCAATTCCATGATTCTTTCCCTAGTACACAACAACTGGGGATTCCAGAGCATTCAATTGGAGCTCATAGGCATCCACGGTGGAAAATTTAGAGCCGTTACCCTGAGTTTATAACTCAGTTCCTCATATTCAACATTGTAGTTTTCTCTCCCTTATCAAATTGTTGTCTTGTCTTTTTCGACGGATTTCTCTTTCCACGGCTTGTATGTTCTCTCCCTTTGAGCAGTTTCTTAGTGCCTCGACGAATTCACTTTCACGAGGGTCAATTCCTTCTTTGCTAGATCGATTCTCCTCTATGGTCGATTTAATTTCATGCATGGGTGTTTCATCAACCTGTTGGTCGAATTTCTCAAGTACCTACTGCATTTAACTTGTTTGTTGAGCACTTTTCATCTCCAAGGATCGTACTCCCCCTCTAGGTCGTGCTCTTTTCACTGGCTGGCGGCGATTATACACAGAATAAATGATAACAATCAAGTTTTTATTAATGTTATCTCCAAGGATCGTACTCCCCCTCTAGGTCGTGCTCTTTTCACTGGCTGGCGGCGATTATACACAGAATAAATGATAACAATCAAGTTTTTATTAATGTTATGTTTAATGATAAGTGTTTATATTATTAAAAAAAAATATTTTTGTTCAGAGAAAACCCCTACAATTTATGAAATATATTTATAAATAAATTTACAAAACAAATATGAATAGGTTAATTACTAACAAAACTTCATATTTGTGTTCGAAGTTTCGAAAATAAAATCTGCAACTATGGAAACTACTTGAACTTGAATACGATCTCTAAGTAAACAGAGAAACTTGATTCTAAATCTCTTATTTCAAATTGTCTTGTTCTCTTATGCCAAACAAGGATTGGCTTTAACCTATTGGAATCTAGGTCAGTGATGGATTCGAGAGAGCTTTCCAACACTTGATTTTTTATTCTTTATTAATCTAGGTAAGTGATGGATTCGAGAGAGCTTTTCAACACTTGATTTTTTATTCTTTATTTTATCATATAAAAATTTAGTGTTAAAGAAATAGTGGTATAAATTAACAACATTATTGGTTTCCCCATTTGCATGAGGAAAATCATGACAACCGTTTACCCGCATCTCTAAATGTAAAGCACCTATTTAGTGCAAAGATCTTGTCTTTATGTAATCCGTAGATGATGGGACTATAGCCTCTCCATCTCACCAACATGGATGCTTATTGTGGAAAAATAATTGTAATGTCTACAATATTTAACAAGTTGAGTACATACTCATTTTTTTCTATTTCTATTGGTGTTAAGGCTTGGTTTAATTGCTTGTAATACCAAAACCACCATCCAACAACAATTTCAATTTACTTTGTCCTACTATGCTTGATGGAATCAACTAACTCAAAGCCTCAAAACATAACAATAACACTCAATTTCAAATGCACACTGCAACCTAATATGTTTATTAGCTATGCAAACCCTCCTATCCACGATCTGCCTCACAATGCACTTTATAATGAAGATGTGAATATACAAGACTCACTCAAACCCATCATCCATTTAATTTAATAGTTATGTGGGCATGCATTCAAGTAATTTCCTAGATGCACGCCCTCAACCAATAACCTATCCTAAATTATGTTTATTACCTATGTAAACCCAACACTTATATCCACAATATGCCTCACAATGCACTTTACAATGAAGATGTGCATATACAAGACTCACTCAAACCCATCATCCATTTAATAGTTATGTGGGCATACATTCAAGTAATTTCTTAGATGCACGCCCTCAACCAATAACCTATCTTGATGTTGCATTTTATATATTAATATGTTTACACGTGATGGTTGTAAGTAGCTAGTGAAATGCATGAGTTGGAGGAACACCTTAGAATATCTGCTTTGCGTTTTTTTGGTTTGGACCGACCAATAGGAACGATTGTAGTTACATGTAATGCAAATAACATAACAAACTAACCAATTCCACATGCCAATTATCCAATAGAGGAGAAACAAGTCTTGTGTAAACAACAATCAAATTAATTGGAGAGAGATTGATTTCACAATGGGTTGTGGTGGTATCCAACAATTTAATAAAGGGAATAGTGAATTAATTAAAGGGTTGTTGCACATGGTTGTCACTATGGTAAGCAACAAATGTTTAAACTATTGAACTAAGCATCTGTACATAGTAGGAAAAAAATGATTTGGATAGTCAGCCAATACATCTAATGGATTTGCCAACAATCAAACTATTAATTAAACCTAGCAATTGAACCTATCAATTGAGTAGTTTGCAAATGCAACGAGGAAACAAATTATGATTAGATGTGAGAAATCAAACTATAGTTGCCCATTTGAGTAGTTTGCAAATGCAACGGGGAAACAAATTATGATTAGATGTGAGAAATCAAACTATAGTTGCCCATTAACACAATGCACAAGCCAATATTTCATATCGATGAAAGTGCTAGCATATATAAAAAAAATGCAATCACACAACAATTAAACCACCATGATAACATAAATTTTACCTTGGAAACTCAAACATGGAAACCAACAATGAAATGACTATGCTTAGTTTATTATTATCAATGATTATGGAGAATTACACAGTATCACAACCCTCTAGGCCGTTAGTAGTCTACTCTTTAGGTATTTTTAGAGTCTTATTGACAAGTTCTACCAAAGGAACCCTTCTTCATTCTTTTGCATGCAATTATAAATTGTTTAGAGCATTTGTTGGTGTTAGTCAAAAGGTCAAGTGTCCCTATCCCTTCAACTCCCATCTACAACTTTTTCTTTTTTTATATTTATATTGATTCCAACGCTCCCTCTTTTGTCTTCCTATAGTAGGTGGGGTTCCATAGCTTGGTGGGTGAGTAGGTGGCTAAGTGTATGGCTAGCACACTAACAATCACCCTCACCTCTTCATCATTTTCCACTCTGCTTCTCATTTATAGATTATTTCTAAGTCGTTACATTCATGTTTTCGAATCCATTTCAAATAATTATGAAATACAAAAACAAAAACACAAACAATAATATGTGCACTTACGAATCATATCATCAACAACCCAATTCTTGTGAAAATAGTCTGAGAACTTCTCATTTGTGAATCGATAAAAAATCCATTTATTCTATGGACCACTAATTTAGCATTAGAAAAATATTTCTTAATAAAAAATAACTTACCGAACATTCATTCACATTTTCTAGACTAGTGAGCAACCAATTTACATTTTTTAGTGACGTCCTCCATATGTGCCAAACACACAAGATCACTTCACACCATGTGGTTCTCTTGCCTTATTCAATGCATTTAACTGTGACATTATTAAAATAAATACAAGTTGCAATGCAAAATAATAAGATTAAAGTTACATCAACGCAACGATTTCAGTCAATGCATTATTGACCATGAAGGCATTGAATTTCAAATCAGAACGGACCCGGTAACACTTATGCATGATCTACTACAACTATAGTGCAATATTAGATTATGTATTTCGTGACACCACAACCCATACAACCAACACCATGTTTTATTGTTCATCAAAAACCACACTTAGTGTGTACAATTGATATTGTCATATTCAAAAAACACATAAAGTCAAATTTAAGTTATCAATCATCTTGAATGACTACAACTCAAACAATCATATTGAATCAATCATTGAAATCACACTTACTCTGTATTATGGGATAGTTTGAATCAATCATATTGAATGTTGAATCCATGGCTATTTAACTATCATGGGATAGTTTGAACATTATCTCTAACATCTATTTCATTTGAATTCCAATTATAAATGTTCCCTCTACACCATTAGACTTCTGCTAAAACAAAAAATCGTCTCTTTGTTTTTTATACCAAAAGTTAACGCTCATTTCATCATTTTTGTGAAGTTGATAAAAAAAATTCATCGAACAACTGTAGATGTTTACAACATTTTTCCTAGACAAAAAGAAATCTTCATCCTAAATTGTCACACCCATGTCAACATGTCTCTTAATTGCATTTTACATATTGAATCAATTGACATTAAAAAAAAAAACTTTTTACATAAACAACAATGTACCTTAAAAGCCTTAAATTATGTAACATGACTTCACCCAAAATGTTATGTCGACCATAACAGGTCCATCCTTCCCCATATTTATGCTCATACATGTTGCATGTCAATATTGTTATCTCGAGACTCTAATCCATAACCTTCACAATGAAATGGCACTAGCAACCCCTCTTCTTCACAAGTGAGGTCCTTTGTTTAGTTGAATTCTCTCTTCTTTTGTCCTCTCAGCCATATGAATAAGCATAAATACATAATAAATTTTGAAATGTCAGTGCATGCAACAAATGATAAATGGATTGCCATTTAAACAATGCACTTTTGAAATACTTATAACTCATGTCACAAGATAGCGCTAGCCTTTTGTCCCGGGGATTGGGTTTATTTTGTCAGCAGATGAAAGTACATGGAGGATCAAGATTCATTCTTCCTCTCAAATAAAGTTAGGGATGCTACGGGAAGGGATTAATGCTACATGATCAATGATCATGTTCATTTGATATTATTTAAGACCCTACTAAATCTTTTCCAAGAAATGTGATCATGTTGTTGAGGCCTTGCACCTCAAGGTCCATGCAAGTCTACCATTTTCCTCATTTGACCATTTTGTATCAATGTCCACAAACAATATGAAAACACATTAGGACAAATGCCTATCCATGAGGTGGTGATTTCCCCTCTCAAATTTAGCAAATAACTTTGACACCAATGAAAATAACCATAACAAAAGGTGGATGCAATACCAAAAAACAAAAATTGCAAAGATAAAAAAACATATATGTTTTGGTACATATAAGGAGACTGTATTGTTTAGCTAGTTGTAATATAGACATTGTATTATCCAAAGCAATTTGACACTTATTTTAGCTTACTACCAACTCTTGAATGTGAATTATTGATTAGAGTTTTAATTTCAATCAGATATATCTCTAGGGAAATTTGTTTTTCAAATCTTCTCTTATGCTAAAGGAATTTTTTGTTAATATAGTTGTAGATGTTCCAATTCCTACAACTTTACATAATATCTTTTACTTCTTGTGTTAGATTTTAGTTTATTGTTCATTTCCATTAAAGTTTGTCAAAGTAGTAGGAGTAAGTGCTTCAGATTCATACACTATTATCAAAACATGCAAAGTTGTATTTTATACATGTTCTATTAACTATCACCATTTCATTCACTCTCTTGGGCAATTCAATAAAAAAGATATTTTTTACATAATTTGTATGATATATGTTAGGGACCTAACCCCTCGCGTAGATAGAATAATATATTTTCCATGTAATAAAGGCCAACATTAGTTAGTAAGGCCTATTTAATAAATGTGAACAAGTCAATGTAAGAAGACCTAATAGAAGCTTCCGCTTCTAGAAAGATATTCCTCTAGAATGTTCTTTA
>CBVK0100069916.1:0-14632 GCA_900067695.1 Picea abies
TTACAATACTCGACATGATCAATCCGCAAAAGGGGATTGATCTAATGAATAATATATTAATAATAAATAGAATACTCTTTGCAGTTACATTATTTCAATAGCATGCTTATCAAACTCACCTCAAACTGAGCTATATGGCTTGCAGAGAAAGTACAACTTGCACAAAAAGGGAGGACCGCAGTGGTACGGCTTGTACAGCTACTGTATGGCTGCCTCTTCAACCTGCTGAAAAGCTGCAAGTTGATCCTATTCTTGCTGTGCATTGTTTTCTCTCCTCTAGTCACTCAACCTACTCAAGTATTCAATTGTATGATGTTCTCTCTATCTTGTATTATTTATGATTTTCTGAAACCCTAATCTACCAAAACCCTAATCTCCAAATCTTAATATGATCTTGAGATGTGTGGTTTAAATTAAATTTAAGTCATAAATGCATTAAATGCACTTTATTAGACTCAACTAAAAAACATAAGATATTTCACTTTATCCTCAATGAATTACAAAATAGAATTAATGACCATTTTTCCAAGTGGTCACCATCGTATGTCTCGAACCACTTCATGTACGTTCACACTGAACCTGTGCAAGAAGTTCCTGCTCGAGCTACATTTCTCAACATTAGTGAGGTTGTTAACTGTAGGGATTAATCCAAAAATGGATTTTTTGAGAACCCAGTGATATTTTTTGCTTGATGGGCCTGCAAAAGAGATTAGCCCAGTTAGAGAGCCTAAGAACAAAAAAACATATTGGCAATAAGAAGATTTTTGTTCTATGCTGCAGTTTAGGGTTTTAATAGGAAGAATCCGGACGTCTGCACAAATCCTGTTACATACTCTAATCAATATTAATACAATGTGAATGTGAATTTAAAGTTCATATTGGATAATCCCTTTTATGTTGATTCGACACTTAATTTCAGTAAGATTCTTTTATGAATATTTTGTTTTGGTTAGGTGCTTTCACCCAAACATAAAAAGCAAATGGATATTGCGAATGAATTTCTGGTTATCAATGTGTAAACAATTTTAAGCCAATGCCTTTCAAGTGGACACTTCACTCACCATCAGAGCAACAAGGCAGCAAAATAAGAGTGTTGCAAATGAGGCTGAGGCTGCAGATGAGTATAAATAGGGTTAAGATGGAAAGAGTTAAAATTAAAGGGCAAGAACATGGAAAACACAAAGTAAATCAATTCAAAAACTGAAAATCAAATTACATTGGATTAAAATGAATTGACATAACACATGGCACAAGACGCCAATGTAGAAATATAAAAATGCATAGATTCGGGAAATAATAATTAAAAGGTAAAGGGAGGGAAGTCAAGGATAAAAGAGGGATTAAAATTGAAGATTCAAGAAAATAGGCGAGGATAAAGGGGAGAGGAGCAGGCGGTTGGGGGGTCACCGTGGGGTGAAACATGAAGGAAGAAAGTTAGGAGGAAGGGCGAGGTGGAAGCAATACCCAGTGGCAGGAATGGACGACAAAGGGAATAGAAATGACAGAGGTAAAGGTTGTGAGGGAGAAGGGAGAGGAAAAAACATAGGTGGGCAAGATTTGAATTTTTGGTTATCATTGTGTAAACAATTTTAAGCCAATGCTTTTTAAGTGGACACTTCACTCACCATCAGTAGCAAAATAGGAGTGTTGCAAATGTGAGTATAAATAGGGTTGAGAGGGGAAGAGTTAAAATTACAAGGGCAAGAACATGGAAAACACAAAATAAATCAATTAAAAAACTGAAAATCAAATTACATTGTATTAAAATGAATTGACATAACACATGGGACAAGACGCCAATGTAGAAATATAAAAATGCATAAATTCAGGAAATAATAATTAAAAGGTAAAGGGAGGGAGGGAGGTCAAGGATAAAAGAGGGATTAAAATTGAAGATTCAAGAAAATAGGCGAGGATAAAGGGGAGAGGAGCAGGCGGTTGGGGTTCACCGTGGGGTGAAATATGAAGGAAGAAAGTTAGGAGGAAGGGCGAAGCAATACCCAGTGGCAGGAATGGACGACAAAGGGAATAGAAATGACAGAGGTAAAGGTTATGAGGGAGAAGGGAGAGGAAAAAACATAGGTGGGCAAGATTTGAAAGGATTGGACAAGGGAGACAGAGGAAAGAGGAGGCACCACAAACTTGAAGGTGCTCTTTGTGGTTAGGAAGGTGATTGATGATAGGACGCTCGTCGCTAGGATTCGCTGAGTTTATAGCCATTTTCTTGGTCTTGGTTTATGTTCTTTAGTCTCTTTTCAATTTGAACAGTTTCTCTGATGAGCTTGATGAAATAGTATTGAGTGTTCGCTAGAAATTTAGTTTGATTAAAATATATGTGGTGTTTACCTACATAAAGAACACTACTGCAAAGAGGAGAAGGGCTCATGGCATTCTACAACTGCACAAGGTTGGTATAAGAAAGACAAAGTGCTGTTTGAGATGACAGCATGGAAAACACACTGGCACCACACTTCGCATGGTTGGAAGCTGAGATTGAACAAGTTCTCTCCTGGAGTGTTTTATACAGAGCCTAGAAGTTGGATTGGGGTGATAGAACATTCCTCGACAGGCAGCAGGTTAAAGAGATGTGTGCAGGCTATAGGTGCTTAAAAGGGATGTGTGTAAGATCTAGGTGCTTTGATTCACCAGATGCCCATTAGTTTAGAACATCCCAAAGGTGATTAAACAATTAATGTGGACAGATTGCACTGACACTTGAAGTAGAGTTGGCTTTTTTGATTTCTCCTCTGGCAACCTTGGGATAGAAAGTGCTGGATATTTATGCTTGCCTCATGTGGGTATAAAGTTTAAACACAACAAATGTTGCAGGATACCAAACCTAAGGAGACTTGCACTGGATTTGGGTATAAAGGGAGCAAAAGTGGCAACCCTCCATTTTTCACTAGCGATAGCCTTAAGAGGCGAACTTCTGTGATGTGGCGTTGACTCATCTGGGTCCAATATGAACCTTGAAATGGCTTAGTAGTGGTTAGTTTGGGCTGAACTTATTCATTTTACTATAGATTGTTTATATTGTCGGGACGGTCCTTTTTTCATTGTAATTATCTGGCCAATGTCTAAAGTTTGAATGTGTGTCGTAGTTAGGATCAAACTGACATAAAAACTGTTTTTATGCATGTTATCCAATTTGTGTATAATTGCAAAACAGCTTGCAGTTACTCTGGTTTTTGCAGTTAATAAATAATAACTTCACAGGGAAGTAAATATAAGATCATCAGACATTGATTTAGGTATGCAATCACCCCTCTAGAGTCATGTGTGAATACTTGCACTAGTTTCATAAGAACCAGAGATTCCCTTTACTAGTTTCATAAACACCAGAGTTTTGCTTTGGGAATGCTGGAAACAAATTTGGATATGACAAATGCCGATGAGGATGTTGTATCCTGTCAATATATCTTTAAAATAAATTTTGTAGAAATCCTCCCAGCCTAAGACTCAAAATACTCCATCTCCAAATGCTACTCTCTACCTAAGTAAAAGGTAGATCCATCCCTGTCTACCAATGCCAGGCTGACAATGTGCAATACTTGTTATGCAAGTTCATTTTATCTGCTCGTCGAACTTGAACCCGCAATACTCCCATGATTGGCAGCTCTCTCTGAAATTTATCGTACAAAAATCTTATACTTTGCAACATAATGTTAGTCACCACACAATCTATAGGTCAGTACCATCCTAGTAAGTTTCCCTGCAAACAAAGATACGGACATTTTGTAAGGAATATCTTCAAGCACCACGAATCTGGTAATGTGTGCATGTCCTGCTTCTTTCCTTTGCCTTTTCAATCTATCCAACCATGTTCAAAGTTTCTGGATTTTTCGATTTAATCTATCTTCCATGGGGAATGTGTGCACCTTGCTATTTATGCCAACCCAACTGCGTCCTGGGTTCTTCTTTACCTTTCTGGCTTTCATCATTTTTCTGACCTTCTCAATGTCATCCCACCTCCCAGCTGCTGCATAGAGGTTTGACAGCAGCACATAAGGCGCAGAACTTTCAAAATCTGACAAAAATAGAAGCTTTGCCACATGCTCTCCAAGCTCTAAATTGGTGTGAACTCTACAGGCACCAAGCAAAGATACCCACACTGCAGCGTCGGGCTTTATTGGCATCTTGTCAATTAGGTCTCGTGCCTCATCCAGGTAGCCAGAACGACCAAGAAGGTCCACCATGCAGCAATAATGGTCCACTGTAGGCGTTATGTGGTAATATTGCTTCATGAGCTCAAAATATTGCCTGCCATCATCCACCAGCCCAGCATGGCAGCATGCAAATAAAACACCAACAAAGGTTGCCTGATCAGGCTTCATACCCAAGAGCTGCATTTGCTCAAAGTGTCGCAGGGCATCCTTGCCATACCCATGCATGGCATATACAAGAATCATCACATTCCAAGAGACTCTGTTTTTACTACACATTTTGTCAAACACTTTGCGTGCATCCTCTATACTTCCACATTTTCCGTACATGTCTACCAGGGCAGTCTCTACAAAGACATCAGAGTGAAACCCACTTCTAACTATCTCTTCATGAACCTCTCTGCCATGTTCCAGGGCTGCCATCCGTACATGTCTACCAGGGCAGTCTCTACAAAGACATCAGAGTGAAACCCACTTCTAACTATCTCTTCATGAACCTCTCTGCCATGTTCCAGGGCTGCCAGCTTGGCACAAGCAGACAGGGTGCTGGCAAAGGTGTCTAAATCAGGCCTCGCACTGGTCAATTTCATTTGCCTAAAAACCTTCAAGGCCTCATCGCAATACCCATTCCGTGCAAGCCCTGCAATCATAGCATTCCATGACACCATATTTCGCTCTGGCATTTCCTGAAAGAGTTTCATCGCATTGTCGATACGCCCGTTCTGCGCACAACCTGAAACCATCGCAGTCCACGACACCACATTCCGTTCAGGCATCGCTTCAAACAACTCCATGGCCTCGTCTAACTGCCCAGTCTGCACAAATCCTGCAATCATGGTGTTCCATGAAATCAAATTCCGCTCAGTCATTTGACGAAACAATTTCAGGGCATCATCAGCCTGACGATTTTTCACATACCCCGCAATCATGGAATTCCAAGAAACCACATTTCGTTCACGCAGCTTGTCAAACACATTACGTGCATCCTCTATCCTCCCACATTTTGCATACATATCCACCAAAGCACTTCCAACGAACACATTACACTGAAACCCATTTCTAATTATTTCCTCGTGAATTTCCTTACCGCATTCCAGAGCCGCCATGTTTGCACAGACAGGGAGAACCGTAGCAAAGGTAAACTGATCCGGTTCGAGCCCTGATCGTTTCATCTCGTAAAACAACGCCAAGGCCTCCTCGTAAAACCCATGTCTGGCATTAGCTGCAATCAGAGACCTCCATGAACCAACGTTTCGTTCCGGCATCTTGTCCCAAAATTTCCTAGCATCGTCTAGCCTGCCGCACTTGGCATACATTATGACGAGCTCGGTTCCCAAAAAGATATCGAGCTGAAAACCACAGTGAACCATGTGGGCGTGAACGAGTTTGCCTTCTGTTAGGGTTTTGTTATTAGCGCAGCCCTGTAATAGAGAAGCATAGTAGGAGGCGTCCACAGTAATGCCTCGATAATCCATGAGATGTAACATTTGCAGTGCCTCTTTCAGTCGGCCCTGCTTACAGAGTGCTTTCATATGGATGCCAGCAGAGTTGTTGCTGTTGCCATTGATTGGAGAATCGGCACCTTCAGGATTCCTCAACTCCCTATTCATCAATCATCTGAATGCTTCGGGCTCGACACTCGTCTTCATCTTACCTCTCGTCCGAAAACTTTCCCTTCTTTCTTGCATTCGACAATACTCTGTTAGCAATCCTCTGTGACGCCTCTCCGGAGTAATACGATGAATACGCATTCGATGATACTTTGTGATACTGGCGAAGCAATTCTCTATTGGATTCCTCTGCTAAACTTACGATAAGTCCTCTAAAACCGATGAAGCAGGGGCAATACTGTATTGGATTCCTCTGTGAAGCTTGTGAGAAAATTTTGATTGAGTAGGTCATTCCCTATGTGTATATCTAAAGCCATTCCCTACCATAAGCCTCTCTAGACCAAGGATTTGTCTATCTGTTCTTCTTTAATGGTTAGTATATTTCTCCTACAGATACTTAAGTTTAAACCAGCATTGAGGATGTGGATGTGTAGTTGTTTCCCATTTTGAATACCATTAAATTACAACATAAAAATGCTTTCGAAGGTGTATCATTTCAACCACTAAACCACAAATCAAAGCATATATCACTTTTAAGCAACCTTAGTAAAATCGTTTTTTTTAAACAACTTACACCTATGGTAATGATTCAAATTGAAGATCACTTAAACCTTGATATCTTTTAGTAATTAGATTAATGTCTTAGTAAAATCGTTTTTTTTTAAACAACTTACATCTATGATAATGATTCAAATTGAAGATCACTTAAACTTTGATATCTTTTACTACTTATTCTTTTGTGATTCACACTAACTCCTTATTTTTCACCATTCTTCATCTCCATGTTTTATATGATTCGGAGTAGTCCTTTCATTTAAGCATCTTGGAAATGATTTCTCAAAATTGATGGTAAATCCGAGAGTCCAACTATATTGGATAAAGAGTATTTTTAATTAAAACGAGTGATTGAAAACCTTTGAAAATAAGATCTGAAAATGGAGGAAGGTAATTTATATGTTTCAAGGATTGCTTCATCAACCATTTTGCATATATGGTTAATAACTTCTCTCAAGACTGACACATAGCCTCATGATTGAAGAGTTTAATAAAACTGTGCAAGCAAATCAATATTAACATAATCTAAAACATAAGAATAACAATGACACATACACATGGTATGCAAAGATTTACCATGGAAACTCTTAATTGGTAAAACTAGCCTAATTGAGATCTACACCTCTTTCTATCTCATTGTATTAACTTACAATTCACAATACAATATTTAGGTATTCCACAACGTCCAAAAACCTAATCCATTATCCTGAATTATATTACAACCTTGATTCTTTAACCAAAATTAGTTTACAATGGGTTGAAACCATTGGCTGAAATAATACATAACAAACTAGAAAAAAAAATCTTCTAGGGCTCGTTGCCTCCCCCAACCAAGGGGGTGGATCCCCACTAGACCCCCTTCATTTAGGGGCTAGTCCCCAAACCCTCATTGAGATGTGATTAAATCTGCCTGCAAATAATACAACACACATCCATCTTTCTTCCACTTGTTGAATGCTTTGCAAAAAATGGGGGTAAGGGAGGGCATTCAAATAGTCAACTAATAGGGGCAACAATACCCATTGATTCTCCACACCAAGAGAAATTTTTAGTACTAACATAGTTTGTGAATGAATCTACAACATTCTTCAATGTATCAACCTTATCCAGTGACACTTTATTATGTTCAACCATGTCTTTAACAAAATAGTATTTCACATCAATATGCTTTGTCTTGAAATGATAGGCAAGGTTCTTTGCCAAAAAGATTGCACTTGAGCTGTCACAACCTATCCTTACTACTTTCTGAACAAAAGTAATACATGAACACAATCTTCACAACCATATAACTTCCTCACTTACATGAGTGCTTGACATGCACTCAGCTTATATAATTGACAATACAACTATAGTGCGTCTTTTGCTCATCCAAATGAGTAATCCAACAACACTTTATTGTGTTCAATCATGTCTTTAACAAAATGGTATTTCACATCAATATGCTTTGTCTTGGAAAAATAGGCAAGGTTCTTTGCCAAAAAAAATGCACTTGAGTTGTCACAACCTATCCTCACTACTTTCTGAACAAAAGTAATACATGAACACAATCTTTGCAACCATATAACTTCCTCACTTCCATGAGTGCTTGACATGTACTCAGCTTATATAATTGAAAATACAACTATAGCACGCCTCTTGCTCATCCAAATGATTAATCCATTAAATAGGTTAAAGACACAACCACTTGTGGATCCTCTACGATCGAGATCTCCAACCTAGTCTGCATCAACAAAGCTCTATATGTTTATATCTCTCTATGAGGTCCATATCTCCCTTGGTAACATATTGCATAATCTGAAGTGTCACACATATATTTGAAGGCCCTCTTTACAATTGTCCAATGTTCCTTCCCTGGTTTTGAATAACACCTACTCAAAACTCTCACTACACGAGCAATCTCTAGTCTAGTACATACCATACAATACATCATACTTCTAACGACACTTCATACATCTTTTTGCGTCTTGGAACATTGATCTACAAATAACTTTGCACCTACGAGAATAAGAACTTTTATTGGTTTTCATTCCTACATATTAAATCTATGCAATATTGTCTCAACATATTTCCTCTAATTCAACTAGAGTTTCATGTTTTCCCAATCTCTTTTCATTTCCATGTCCAAAATAAAATTTACAGCACTAAGATCTTTCATATCAAATTTAGAAGACAAATGAACTTTGACATCCTTGATGATTTCCTTGTTCTTTGCAATCATTAACATACAAGACCACATAAATAAAATGGTCACCAACCTACTTGTTATACACACAATGACCAACATTGTTTCTTGAAAAGCCAAATTCCAATATCTAAGTATCAAACTTTTGATACCACATTCTTAGATATTGTTTTAATTCATACATGGACTTCTTTAGCTTGCAAACCAACTTGTTATTTCCCTTCATTGCAAAACCTTGTGGTTGTTTCATGTAGATTTCTTCTTCAAGATCCCAATGTAGGAATGTTGTCTTTACATCCATATGATCTACTTCAAAATCAAAAGTAGCAACAATAGAAATAAAATATCTAATATAAATTAGTTTAGCAATAGGAGAAAGAAATCTCACCAAAATCAATTCCCTCCACCTGAAAATATCCCTTTTCTACTAGGCTAGCTTTGTACTTCACTACCTTACCTTTAACATTCAACTTCTTCTTAAACACCCAATTGCTATGGATAAGTTTTCTTTTAACAAGCAACTCAACTAGATCCCAAGTCTCATTTTTATCCAATAAGCCAATTTGTTCAACCATGGCCTTCTTCCAAAGTTTACTATCCTCATAATGCATTTCCTCTCTAATAGTTCTAGAATCATCATTAATAATAGATAGAAAAAACTAGAACAAAAATCAGGTGGGGTATACCTTTCTAGTTGCCTTCTTTCCCAAATCGATATTCTCAAGGTTGGAGTTTCAGGTTCTTCCTCTTCCGGTTCATGTTTTTTTTTCTGTTAAGTCATATTCTTCACCCTACAACTCAAACTTTGTTATCTCTGGTTCATCTTCCCTTGGCTATATTTCTTATCTGGGAACAACATTGACCTCTCTAAATACTACATCCTGACTATAAACAATCTTCTTTGTTATTGGATTCCAAAGTTTATAGCTATTTATACTATCTTATAACCAATAAAGATACATTTTTTAGTTTTATTATCCAATTTGCTCTTATTTTTCCTTGGACATGTACATAAGCATCACAACAAAATACTATAAGATGTCTAAAAGAGTGTTTTTTGCCATAATCCGGATTATGCTGAGAACAAAACGAGACAAAAACAAAATATATAACAGAGAACACAAAAATATAGTGAAACCCAACTTCTATTAATGAATAAGATAGAAAAACAATGTAGAACACAAATTGGCAGAATGGGGTAGCTTATCTCTAAAAAGAAAGAGATGTTGGTTACACTTCATTCGCAACAAACTTTACATCACACTTCATTACATGCTTATAGGGCCTCCTTCACCTCAATTATATATGAGAGAGTGAGAGGAGAACAATTCCCATGATCCATGTGGGATAAATTAGTCTAAGTTTATAAAATGTCATAGGCATGTAAAACACTAGGACTTCCCGGGCGATAACCCATCCCAGTACTACTCTAGCTCAAGCATGCTTAACTACGGAGTTCTAATGGGATCCAATGCATTAACGTTGTATTGTAAGCATGTACATAAGACCATTAGGAAATCATTACATGATGTTTGTAATTAACAAATGAAGATGGCATTACATGTCATTCCCCATCAAAAGGGTGAATATCATGGTTTATCAAAACCATATGCTTGAAATGGTGATTCAATGGAAAAGGTGGATAGCCACCAAAATCCACCTAGATCACTCATCCCCCCTTAGGAAGCAATTGTCCCCATTGTGTCAAGTTCCCTCAAGAGATGGGGAAACTTTTGTTGAATCTGAAACTTGGCGAGCCACTTGCCTTGTTGAAGTAGATGTCTTGCTTGTACTTTTCTTGTGGAAGGATGTCATGAACCTCTTAGAGGTGTTGGATCCATTCAACAGATCTGGCTGCATGATATGCCTTGATCTAAGTGTGGGATGACTCTATCAGTGAAGATGCAGCAAGAAGAGCTATATCAATGGGGGCTAATGGCTGGAACCCCAAGCACACCTGAAAAGGGTCGTGGCCAATAGAGTTATGTTGAACATATGGAATACTCTCATTCTCTTTGTGCTCCTCTACAATCTTGTCGACCTGCTTCTACCGGATAGAAAGGTCTTGGGGCGAGGTTGTAGTGGTCACAGTGACCTTCTATTCACCGTCTGATTGGATCATGAAGAGGGAAACTTTGTGGTATGAGAGATTACTTTGGGGCATTGTTTTTCTGATATCAATGAAGTGGCAATAGTTGGAGCTACCTCTGGTACCCTGTAGAGCTGACCTCCCAGAGTAACAATGACACAGCGGGGCCGAGACTCATATATAGCATGGTGTTTCCACATATATGGTTTTCCTAAAAGAACATCACAGACTTCAAGTGGAGCAACATCGCACACTACTTCATCCTTGAAGGGCTTGATGCCATATGACAAGTGACGTTGTTGGCTGACACGGATGTCTCATCCCCGGCTCAACCATCCAATGGTGTATGGTTGGGGGTGTGGCATCAATGGAAATTTCAATCTCTTGACAACCTCGACTGAGATCAGTTTCTTCTGACTCCCGTTGTCAACAATCAAATGCAGTGGGGTCCCATTTAGCCACATCTACGAGTGGAAAAGATGCTCCCCCTCCTCAATCTCATCCAGTTCTTCTGGTTGTATTGTCGTGGTCGCGATGGTAGTAGTGGATTCTGCATCAATGATCTGTTTCCCTTTATTGTGCTTTGAATCAAAGTTCAAGTCATGCTATGATTCTCTTTCTTTGAGTTCGGACACCAATGACTGTTTCGAGCGACATTCATCAGTGTTATGCCAGGGGTTGTTGTGGAACTCACACCACTTTCCGGTGTCTTTCTTAGACTTCATGTTACCCTTCTTTTTCTGCGTCTTGGATTGGATCTCTTGAGGTTGGTATTACTTGCTCTGTCCTTCGTTATGTGAGTTAGGGTTTCCTTTGCCATGATTCCGTTGTGGCGTATTTTCAAACCCCAACCCCCGCTTACTCTGCTACTTGAATTTCTGCTCAATTTTGACTTCATATCAATAAGCAACACCCACTGAGGCAATGTACAAGAAATCCATCTATGTTTGGATGTACCTGTGCGGACCACTGCAATACTTCAAAACCAGGTGTTTCTTGGAGTCTTTGATACCCAACTTTGAGCGCAAGGTATGAAAGATGTTAGTGTAATCTGACACCGTCTGATCTCTTTTCTGACGCAGAGTCATCTATCTCATGTATTGATCATCATAGTTTCTGATAGGGTAGAACTCCTCCTACAAAGTATGCCCTAGTAGGTTCTCTCCTGAATGGTGTAGATTCATCTGCAGTGTACCTCTCCCAGTAACCTTTCCACCCAGCTCTGACATGAGGAAGGGATTTAAGGAGCGTAAAGGTGATATTTTCACTGTCGAAATTTTTTTGGACAGAGTAATAACTTTTTAGCATATTCAACCATTTTTCTAGAGCATTTGCATCTATCTAGCCTTCAAATAAGGGGATATCAAAATTGACTTGTACCTTAAAGGGTGTCGCACCATCGAAATGGTTGCTTGTTGAAGATGCCTTGACCGCCACCATTGGTAGTCTTCAAAGGATCTGAGTGAAGTTATCCATCATCTCGTTCCTTTGTCGCATGAGGGATTTCTCAAGCAATGTCTTGAAAGGATCTCTTGCTCTGTCAGCTCTCTTTTCTTCTACCATGGGAGTCGCTTGGGCTAGTGAGAGAGGTTGTCCTCAAGAAAAACTAGCTCAAGACACAAATATCTATACCTTGACCTCATCGAGGACCTACTCTGAGAAATGATAAGGAGCAGATTGCTCTGATACCACTAATTCAAATTATGTTGAGAACGAAACGAGACAGAAAAACAATGTCTAACACAAACTAGCAGAATGGGGTAGCTTGTCTCTGAAAAGAAAGAGATGTTGGCTATACTTCATTCACAACAAGCTTTACATTACACTCCATTGCATGCTTATAAGGCCTCCTTCACCTCAATTACATATGAGAGAGTGAGAGGAGAACAATTCCCATGATGCATGTGGGATAAAATTAGTCTAAGTTTATAAAATTCCATAGGCATGTAAAACACTAGGACTTATCGAGCTATCACCCATCCCAGTACTACTCTATCCCAAGCATGCTTAGCTATGGATTTCTAATGGGATCTGGTGCATTAACATTGTGTTGTAAGCATGTACATAAGACCACTAGGAAATCCTTACATGACGTTTGTAATTAACAAATGAAGATGGTATTACATTCCATTCCCCATCAAAAGGGAGAATATCATAGTTTATCAAAACCATAGGCTTGAAATGTTGATTCAATGGAAAAGGCGAATGGCCATCGAGATCTACCTGGATCATTCCTCCCCCCTTAGGAAGTAATGGTCCCCATTGTGTCAAGTTCCCTCGAGAGATGGGGAAACTTATGTTGAATATGAACCTTGGTGAGCCGCTTTCCTTGTTGAAGTAGATGTCATGCTTGTACTTTTCATGTGGAAGGATATCATGAACATGTTATAGGTGTTGGATCTGTTTAACAGATCTAACTGCATGATTTTCCTTGGTCTAAGTGTGGGAGGACTTCGTCGGTGAAGAAGCAGCAAGAAGAGTTATATCAATGGGGGTTAATGGTTGGAACCCAAAGCACACCTGAAAAGGGTTGTGGCCAATAGAGCTATGTTGAACATATGGAAGACTCTCATTCTCTTGGTGCTCCTCTAAAATCTTGTCGACATGCTTCTGTTGGATAGAAACGTCTTGGGTCGAGGATATAGTGGTTGCAGTGTCCTTCTATTCACCGTTTGATTGGATCATGAAGAGGGAAAACTTTGCGGTTTGAGAGATTACTTTGTGGCATTGTTTTTCCAAGATCAATGAAGTGGCAGTGGTTGGAGCTACCTTTGGTACCATGTAGAGATGACCTCCCAGAGTAACAATGACACTGCGGGGTCGAGACTCATAAATAGCATGACGTTTCCACATATATGGTTGTCCTCAAAGACCATCACAGACTTCAAGTGGAACAACATCACACACTACCTCATCCTTGAAGGGCTTGATGTCATAGGATAAGCGACATTGTTGGATGACACAGATGTCTCGTCCCCGGCTCAACCATCTGATGGTGTATGGTTGGGGGTGTAGCATCATTGGCTACTTCAATCTCTTGACAACCTCGGCTAAGATCAATTTCTTCTTACTCTCATTGTCGACAATGGAATGCAGTGGGGTCCCATTTACCCACATTTGTGAGTGGAAAAGGTGCTCCCCCTCCTCAAGCTCTTCTGGTTCTTATGGTTGTATTGTTGTCGTTGTGATGGTAGCAGTGGGTTCTGCATCGATAATTTGTTTCCCTTTATTGTACTTTAAATCATAGTTCAAGTCAAGTTCGGATTCTCTTCCTTTGAGCTTGGACACCAATGACTGTTTCGAGTGACATTCATCGATGTTGTGCCAGGGGTTGTTGTGGAACTCACACCACTTTCTGGTGTCTTTCTTAGACTTCCTATTACCCTTCTTTTTATGTGTCTTGGACTGGATCTCTTGAGGTTGGCCTTCCTTGCTCTGTCCTTCTTTCTGTGAGTTAGGGTTTCCTTTTCCATGATTCTGTTGTGGCGTATTTTCAAACCCAAACCCTTTCTTACTATGTTTCTTGAATTTCTGCTCAATTTTGACAGCATATCGTTAAGTATCACCCACTAAGGAGATGTCCAAGAAATCCATCTATGTTTGGATGTACCTGTGCAAACGATTGTGATACTTCAAAACCAGGTGTCACCCAGAGTCTTTGATACCCAGCTTTGAGCACAAGGTATGAAAGATGTTAGTGTACTCCAGCACCGTCTGATCTCTTTTCTGAAACACAGTCGTCCATCTCATGTATTGGACATCATAGTTTCCAACATGGTAGAATTCCTCCTTTAGGGCATCTACAAAGGCTTCCTAAGTGAGTTCTCTCCCGAATGGTGTAGATTCATCTACGGTGTACCTCTCCCAACAACCTTCCCACCAAGCTCTGACATGAGGAAGGGATTTAAGGAGCACGAAGGTGATCTTTTCACTATCGAAAAAAATTTGGACAAATTAATAACCTTCTAGCAGATTAAACCATTTTTCTAGAGCATCTGCATCTATCTGGCCTTCAAATAAAGGGATATCAAAA